>JANSVA010000009.1:1019234-1045766 GCA_025504915.1 Erythroxylum reticulatum | reverse complement strand
TCGTAATATTTTAAAATAGATTTTACAAGTTTTATTATTTTATATATTATATAAAAATTCAAATAAAATAAAATATTTTAATTTAAATAAAAATATTTTATTTTATTTTATTTTAATCTCTAACTCTTATTCATTTTTAATTACTATTAGTAAAAATATAATTTAATAATTTAATAATTAAATAAAAATTTGCTGAAAATAGAAACTGAAACCATAAAAATACAAAAAAATAAAACTAAATTAAGAGAACCGGTTTCAACACTTTTTGTTGATACATGTAGTCCTAATGACTAATGAGTAGGGATGATTACGAATTAAGTTTGAGTTTAGAGTTTTATTCTACTTTGACTCAACTTAAGCAAAATGACACTATTTTATCTTAACTTGATTGAGTTAAACTCAACTAATTTTTAAATTTAACCAAAATTTATACTAAATTCGAGTTAAAACGTACTCAAACTTATTTAAGCATGATGCTGATCTAATAATGAGGTACATGTACTTTTTAACAAATTAAGAGTGACATGCGATGATGATTGATGATGAATCTTGCATGCAAAGAGTACAAAGTACACCTTTGTCAAGTATGAAATTATTGGTATATATAATACAGCTAATTAGATTGGTTGTAATTTAGTGGCAATTATTTAAAGATATTTTTTATTTTGTTCATATTTAGATTTACATGATAAATTTTATAAGATATTTATAGATTGCAAATAAAATTATAATGAGACTATGATTATGATATTTATATTGCATTTATATATTATTCTTAAATTGTTCCTAATTATTGTTCTATTAAGACTGAACATTAATAGAACTAAAAACATTAACACACATTTTGTTTTTTCTTATAAAGGAAGTAATCAATCTCATATACTAAAGTAAAGAGATACTTAAATAAATGTGTAAATGCTGATTAGAGAAAAAGTTCACTAAACAAACCATTTATAAGAAATCCATTTGGAGCATTCCTTATAAGTCTATGGAAATTTTCAATGTGATAATTGTATAAGTGATTCTTTAACTTGAGGTCTCTAAAGTTATCTTATATGAGGACTGTTGTGTTTTGATACTATTTATGACCTATTCTAATCATTAGTCATTTTTTCGGTAGTCATTAGATGTAGTATGATCAATAGCTAATGGTAAAAAATTAATATGATTAGACTCAAAATAGAGTAGATATTAAATATATGTTCTATATCTAATTAGAATATTATATGATGAAAAGATTAAATTATAAAGAAAAATCATGCACAAGGTTAGTCAAAACTACTTTGACATTCCTAAATATTTAAATAGTCATGATGTATTATTAGACGTCAATCTCAATTTATGATTATAAATTTTTTAAATTTATCTAATTCTAATTAAGAATTATAATTATATTTTATAATCATTTCTAATGTGTTTGGGAACTTAATGGATCTTACATAAAGAACGAGTTAAAGAGACCAAAAATATTTTAAACAGTTGAGCTTGATTGTAAAGTTTAATAAACTTTATGATTAAATATGAGATATTTAATAAATAAGAATCAATATGAGATATTAAACCTTATTTGCGCATAATTAGTACTTAATTAGAATTATTTGTAATTCTAATTAAAGTTTAGTTAAAATTAGAATTTAATTTTAATTAAATTACTAAAATGTCCAAAGCTTATTATAAATAGGCTTAAGCTCTAATGATGCTAACACTTCTTACTTAACTCTCTCTATAAGAGTTACAGAGTACTCTTAACTTATTTTATGGATACCGTTAGAGACCAGACATTTATACTATTACAGTGGTTAAGATGGACCGGATTTAGAAACAATTTGTTGGATACGACAAGAATATGATCAAGTTTCAGAATAAGGTATGTATTAAAATTCATATTTTATTTTGATTCACATGTTAATCATTTTATAGAATTAAAGTGATCTTGGTTTTCGATAAATCAAAATATGAAAAAGCTTTGTTATTATTTTGTTTTGGTCAATATTGTGTCCCTTCCTGATTTCCCAACAATCGTATTAGAATTAGATTTTAATTCTATAATTTAATTAAATTATTTGATTGTTATTGATCTTAAAATTTGGAATTGAAATTAGAGCCCTAAAAATCATATTCAGATACGATTAATTTTAATCTAAAAGGTTTAGATTGAATTTTTGTAGAACCTTAGATCTAATTCAATTTAGAATTGAACAGTCAATGTGATTAATAATTGCTTAAGAGTTTAAACAATATATTAAACAATACATGAATACGAACCCAAAGTTTAGAATCTGAAAAATCAATTGGACTAAAAAAAGATTTTACAAAAATTTTATTATTTATATATTATATAAGAAATTCAAATAAAATAAAATAAAATAATCATATTAATCTCTAACTCTTATTTAATTTTAATCAGTATTAGTAAAAATATAATTTCAACAGTTTTAATTATTAAATAAAATTCTACTTAAAAATAGAGGCTAGAATCATAAATTAAAAATAAAATTACTAGAATGTAGAAATAAAACTAAATTAAGAGAACCGTTTCCAACACTTTTTGTTGGCAAATGTAGTCGTAATGAGTAGGGATGATTAGGAATTGAGTTTGAGTTTAAAGGTTTGTTCTAGTTTGATTCGATTTAAGTAAAATGACGCTATTTTATCCGAACTTGATTGAGTTAAACTCATCTTTTAAATTTAACCAAATTTTGTACTAAATTTGAGTTAAAAAAAATACTCAAACTTGATTTGCTGATCTAATAATACTTTTTAACAGATTAAGAGTGACATCGCAGCTGTTAATGATTGGTGATGAATCTTGGGTGCGATGAGTAAGATTTACACCTCTGTCAAGCATGCGATATCTATAAGGGAGTGTTACGTATCGGATCGGAGAATATGAACAAATGGATACTGCCTCTTATGATCAGCGAGTGTGCACATAAGGTTTACGTACGTGGAGCGGACAAGGTAATTTTAATATCATAATTTCTTGGGACAATTATATTTAATTAAGTGTTATTATTATTATTTTTAATCAGATCCTCTAGTTTCCTAATGTCAACACAGTAAGTATTATTATTCTCCATATGTGATGATCAGAAAATATGAACAAAGTAATGGAGCACTATCTTGTTGTTGTATGTTGACGAGTCTGAAACAGGTGAGAAAATTGAGGAAACCGCATCTAATGAACCCTATAGCCCATCTGGTGAGGATTGCTAAGACAATTACCTTTGCTTTCCCTCATCATTAATTGTTCTAAGGGTCTGCATAAAAAATTGGGTAGAGCAATTTCTCTCATTAAAAAAAGAACATAAGAATTCTTATTTCTCGTTACGTTTTCAATTTGGAATGGTTCTTGAATTTGGTTCGGCTACAAAACCACAATTCAATTTCGAACTATCTCTGTGGTCGTCTCCTGGTTCTATCAAAGGTGCGAACTATGTTGCATACAAGCAATGCAAATAATGCAAAAAGTTCAGACTTCAATCCTTTTATGCATTCTGATTGATTAGACAATAACCTACAAACATTAAAATCATTGCTGTACTGTGAATTATACTTAATTATTTAGTGTTAGAAAACATTAACATAATGACATAAAATACCTTCGTAGAGAACAGATAGTTCAAGATTTAACACAAGTAAAGAGCAAACCGACTGCTCTATGGTGACGAATTCTGAACACATATAAAAATGAAAAGCAAAAATAAAGAGAAAAATCTCTTCCCGTAATTACATGCACAAAGCTTAAGCTTTTACCATGCAAGCTGAATTCCAAACAGATACAATTGTCAATCATAAAACCTATAAAGTTGCTGACCACAAAATCTGATCATACAGCATGAAAATCTAGCATGGTACAAAGTGCAGGATACGAAATCTCAGAATTGCCCTTCCATGGATGCTCAGCATTGCTAAGCAATGAGTGGGACAATGGTGATTGGCAAGGCCCATGGTGCCATTAAATATGACAAAGGAGAAGCAATATACAGGCAGCAGGCATTAGCATACAAATTTTAATTAAAGAAATAAGCAAGAAACCCTTAATCTTAGGTGAATTTGTCTTTCAATCATTCTCATGAACATTAAATTAAGTAGAGAACTTGAAAGTGCAATTAAGATACATCACCTCATGTGATTATTCATTGGGCAGAGAATTTTCTTATAATCTTGAAAGGTACAACTCATAACAAAGTTAACCGAATAAAAAATAAAAAAATATAAATATTTATTATAGAAAAAAATTATGAGATGGTTATTATTATTAAATGATGGTTATACAGTTCATACACTAACATTCTATCGCCCTTTCTTTAATCCAGGATTTGCTTCATACCCACCATACGATAGACTTACGTACTGCCGGAGTCACCATTGCATGTTCAACTTCACCATTGCACGTACAATCCGTCCCTTTTTCCTTTTGGTATAATGTCTAGAGGAATTCTAGAATTATAATATCCAATCAAATGGTTGAAATTAAGATTGGGGTTCTCATATTTGATGCCGACATTTTAGGGGTTAGGACCAAAGGGATTGAGATCATGGCCCCTTTTTGACTAAGTTTTAGTGATAAGATAGCTGTATCCCTTTGTAGTATTTCCGGTTGTGGTTAAATGTATCCATGTTCCTGAGCAAACAATACCAGTATCTGACTATCTGAGGCTTCGCAGTTGTATTCGTTAAACATAAGCAACTATATTTTTAGAATAAAATGAACCAGAATTGACAGAGTCTTAACGCTACCAAAAATAATCGAACAATTTGCAGGGAAGCTGAAAGATAGTTAAATCACCATAATTTGGCAAGCACAGGAGCTCAAGAAATGTGCATTGAAGAGCTGGATTCATCCTTTCCCTTACTGATTGAGCTCGACTTCTTCTTTTTCTTCTTGTAAGGTATTCCTCTGGCCTTAGCTTGAGAATCCCTAACTTCTCTTAGATAAACCCGAATCGCTGCGGTTGCAAAAGGGTTTGTCTCCGACGAGCCTCCATTCTCTTCATATGCTGCTCGAAGGCGTCCGATGAGGGCATCAAGGCTACCCCAAGCTTGTTTAAGTGGACACGTGCAAGGAGCAGGTGGCTCAGGTTGCCCATAAAACGTACAACCCTGCAGATGGACCTTAGTTTTGCCGAACTGATCAAGGTATCGAAGAAAGTCAAGAACATGATTACAATTGCACTCGGAAAGTGGGACTGGTGGCCTCTGGTTCTTAAGATACTGACAAAAAGTGTTCCAGTCTCTTCTCTTTTGTGATTCATAGCGACTAGGGGTTGTTGGTTGTTGATGTTCGTTGGATGCTTCTGCTATGTCCTTCCCCCTATCAGTTGACATGGTGTGGATTATCAGCGAGAAATTTTGTTGTAATTTGTTTATAGAACAAAGGTAAAGAATAATAAGCGTGTGGAGAAGGTGAAAAGAGTAGGAGGAAGAGAGTTGTAGGAGTAGTAGTAGTAGAAGAAGAAGAATAGTAGAAGAAGAGAAGAAGTTGATGACTTCACATCATTAGGCGACGGGGTGGACATGGCATGGGCCAAATGAAATGAAGTTGCTTTCTCTACTTCCTTTTTCTTTCTTCTTCCATTTCTTCTTTCTTTTCATTCTTTAAATTAGTCGCCGTTAGCATCAACTATACGCTTCCTCCCCCCTATTTAGGCATACAATAATTGGTGTGTCACTTGTCAACTGGAGTCTTATCCTCTGATGCTTTATGAATCCTTATTGACTTAATTACCCTTAATCTAGTCACTTCGGTAGTCTTATTTGGTTAAAATAGTGAATGTAAGTGAATAAATTCCCTTTAGGTACTATTTCATATGTATTAAAATATTAATGTTATAGCACCCCGTTGTGGTTATTTTAAAACTTCCAATCTGGTGCTCCAAAATGATTTCAACTTATTAGAGGCTTAAGCTTCAGACAATAATATTCAATGTAAATGAAATGATTTATGAAACTCCTTTAATGTAGTTAATGGGGTGTTTGTAATTGAATGGCATAATCAATGTAAATTTGTTGAACTATATAACACAGTGATCAGATATCCCATTGTATAATTTTGCTGTTTTTGCCCTTTCATTGTCTTGTCGCTGTAATTAGCATGCTTCGAAGCCTAGCTTGTATAAACAATAGCACGATGAAACTTGTCCTGTAACTCGCGCCTTACGTCACATTCTTAGGCACATCATAAACACATGCCTGGCCATGGTGAATTAATGACCATGTCTAATTATTTTTTTCTCCCTTTTAAGTTCATATTAGTTCCAAGGTAATACCACAATTCTCTAAAAGATCAACCAAATATTAACTATAAGAAATAACTCCTCAACTTGCCCCATCAAAACAATGTGAGAATAAGAAATTTAACAATGAAATAAACAATAAAATTGATGTGAAAAGCACTGAAGTGTGGAGTGAAAAGATCACAGGTCAAATCGACAAATAAATCTACTAAACTCAACAAAGATTTTCAAAAAGTTGTTCTTTAACCCCACAATAATAACTTATCTTACAAAATTTCAAAATTGAAACCAAAGTTGATATCACAATCAACAAGCACTCAAACCAATCTCAAAAACAATAGAACAAGGATGAGAATACAAGACTATTTGCTCTCTCTCTGTTTTTCCTTACTTTTGGACATTATGACTACACTCTCTACAAAAATTTACCTATTTTTCTCTTTTATATCACGAAATAGGTTTTCGACACCGTACATGATCCCTTACACGACCATATAAGTGACCTTGTATCTTCAACATCACCTTGCAGTTATATAGGTTACAGAGAGTTACACGGCCTCCACACACAGGTATGTACACGACCATTTATTTCTTCACTATTTGCACATTCCTTCATATGTTTCTGGGGACTTACATTTTTTAAGAGCTTCATCCATGTTTTCTTTACTTGTTTGTCATTCCCACAAACTATAAAGATGTTTATGATCAACAAAAGTCTGAAAAATAGGGTTGGACACTTAACAATCTCCCCCTCTAGCCTAAATATAGGGAATCTACTTGAGATACATCCTAGCAAGCTTACTACAAAGCTTAAACTTGTTTATAGGAACCACTTTAGTCAGCATATCAATACCATTCAAATCCTTATGAACCTTCTTCAACATTAATTATTGCTTTTCTATTAACCAATGATACCTAACATCTATATGGTTTATATAGGAATGATACATAGAATTTTTGCTCAAGTCAATAGCATTTTGACTATCCTAAAATACTACATAGTCTTCTTGCTTCACATCCAACTCTTAAAGAAACCTTTTCAGTTAGAGCATCTTCTTATAAACTTCCACTGTAGCTACATACTCTGCTTTAGTCATAGATAAAGCCAACTTTTATAGCTTGGATTGTTATGAGATGACTGATAATTGTACAAGCTCATACTTTGACAACAAATCAAAAGAGTGAGTCAAAAGTAATCAGATTAGGTTGTATAATGAGAGTTGACAATTTAATAAGTCAAGAAGTTATTAAATTGACAATCATTCGAAGGAAGATCTTATGTGAGAATTTGATTATCCAATAGATAACTTCATATCTAATTGAAATCGTGTATGAGAATTTGATTATCCAATAGATAGCTTCAAATCTAATTGAAAATGTTAAGAAGTTTTGTGAATCAAGAGGTTGCAAAATCTGAAATTTTGGATTAAATTAGAGTTAATTGATTAGCTTTTGAGAGAGAGTAATCAATCTCTTAGGAAATCTAGGATCAACAAACACCTCATGAAACATAAAATTAAGATCCATTGTTGCTTTAAACCAAATAAACATTTAGACTACATACAAACATTAGTAATAACATAATTTTAAGCCTATACATATGATAATTACCTAAGAAATACTTAAAAACATAGTTGAACATCTAGCAAAACATAGTATACAACTATCATCTAGCAAAACATAGTATACACCTATCAATGGCTCCCTTGCAAACTTCAACAGAAAACCTGAATTTGCTTCCATCAAGATCTTCAACCATATATGCATATGTAAAACCTTCTAGAGTTGGCACACCATCACCAAAGCACAAACTCCACTTCGACATGCCTCTGAAGTATCTTAAAACCCTTTTCACTGTTTCCTAGTGAACCTTCCCTAGATTTGATAATAATTTCCTCACCATCCTAATAGCTTGAGCAATATTTGACCTTATGCACACCATTGTATACATCAAAGACCATATTATAGTTGTGTATGGAATAGAGGACATACAGTATGTCTCCTTCTCTGTCAAGGGACATGCACGCTTACACAACTTGAAGTGTAATGCTAGCGGCATGCTAACTGGCTTAACATGTGATAGAAGCATAATTAACTATATTTATCCCCATATTGGATGAATTTTGCTTGATATTTTATACTTTTATTATGCCTTAGGTAATCAATTTGCTCTAAGTGTGTTTATAGGTTATAATTTCCTTCATAGACTAAAAATGAGACATGAAACGAAAATGGAAAGCAAAGAAGGGATACATGTTCGTGCATCAACTCACGTACTTCTCTCAAGCTATGTAGAATCACAAATTCTAGATATTTTGAGTTATACACAGTCTAGTACATGACCTTGTATCAGACTGTGCATCACCCAAAATATTAAAAATTACTATAAAAAGACTTATTCGGAGGCAATAAGGGGAGCAGACATTAGAAGGTGATTACAATGGCTGAGATCATTTAGAAGGGGCGATTTTGATTCAAAGAAGTGGAAGACATAAAGAAACCATCGAAAGATCCATCAAAATACAAGGTCAAACATTTACCTTGGAAGAATATTTTGTAGGAGAGAAACAGGTCTATTTAAAACTATGAACCCATTATTTTCGATTCATTTTTCTTTTTGTTTATGTTTGATTTCATGTTCTATTATGTGTAACTAAATTCTTTTAGTGCCTAGGTTAGATAAACCCTAGTTTTATGCAATAACATGTTTTGATTCTTTTATTAATGCAATTGTTTAGATTGATATATTGTGATTCAATTACATGTTTAATATATTTTTAATAGATTCAGAATATTAGTGTACAATCTGATTTCATAACATAGAGATTGAAAAATCACATGTGAGAATATATCTACTGTAATTAAAAGGAGTTGATTGCAAACCTAGAGATAAGATAACATAAATCCTCTGAATTAAGGTTAAGCCCAATAGCAAGATTCACAAATCAGTAAAGCAATTCTATAAACTTTAACTTAAGTAATTTGGTTGATAACTTTAGGATTAATTTCTATTAATTCAAGAGTAAGCTATTAGCATACCATAGGAATTTTCACAGTCCAATAAATCAATGAAACAACTACATGATAAAAGATCAATCAATTAATGATATTTAGGGGGATTTGAAATCAGAAAACTGATTCTCAATATCAGTAATTTCCTAAGTGACTTTTTAATTCTCTGTTCAATCTTTCTATTTGTTTTATTTTAGTTGCTTTAGTTTTAATTTCTTTTATTAAAAATCACAATCAAATTTGTCAACTAGATAATAGGATAACGATAACTACTAATATTTGTCATCTTTGTGGGATTAACTCATACTCATTGGCACTAGTTGCAACTATGTCGTACACGTGTAGTTAACTCATAATCGAAAAACTTATAAAAATTCAATCAAGATTTTGGCACCAATGTCAGGGACTTTGATATTAGGAACACCTGAATGGTATTACTCTATTCATTATTTTTTGTATTTATCTTATCGTATTTTATTGTATTTTATTTTTATTGTATCTTGTTATACTTTTGGCTTATTCATTTATATCTTCTAAAATTCTCTACAATAATAATGTATTTATGGTTTATTTTAGGGATTAAGACTTAATATCAATACCATAACTTACGATGGAAGGATGGAACAAACAATACCCTTATAGGAGCTACAATGTGTCTTCGTAATATGCAATATCACCATATAAGAGAGAGAGGTTTACTGACATGTTGTTGGAGGCTCCACCAACATCCATTTCGTGTTGCGACATTTGTGGGAGTAAGTATTACAATCATAAATGTCGAGTACCAACTTATATATGCGAGTAACTGAACCTGTACAATCAACCTCAAGGTGCACTATATGAGAACAGTTACAATTCAAAATGGAGTAACCTTTTGACTTGTGGACAGAAAGATTATGATCTAGCTAAATATTTACAGTATCAAGCACCTCAAGTCCAAGGGCTAACTCTGGAAAATATGATGGCCGATTTTATTCAAGAATCAATCATAAGGCATTAAGAAGCTGAGGCTTATATTCAAAATATGGTGAATTAGATCGACTAGCAGGCAAGGATTATATTTGACGAGATGCAAGGGAATTTTCCCATTCCTACTAAAACATATCCTATAGAATACAAAATGGAAATCACCCTTAGTAGTGAAAAGAGCTCCCAGAAGAAGAAGAAGAAAAGGAAGAGAGTATTTCACACAAATTAATGGAACTCCTTACAGAAATGAAAGCTAACTGACGTAAAATCGAGAGTGAAGAAAAGATAAGGGTTAGCTTCATTAATGAAGTGACATTCCAATAAGAGCTTCCGAAAGAAGAAGAAAAAGAAACATCCATCCAAGAAGAGGAAGTAAAGGAGTGGCAGGAAGTAATTGAAGAAGATGAGCTAGAAACCCTTGTCTAGAAAGAAAAAGAAGAAGAATGGACAAAGGTGGTCGAGGAAGAACTAGGAAAGGAACTAAGTAAGAAAACTACTGATGGGACATTGGCAATGACTTTAAGTACTAAGAGTTCCCACTTTGTTGAAGACAAACTATTCGAGTCAATCGATGATTTAAGGAGTTTTGTTATTCCATATTTTATTAATAATTTGTCATTAAAATGGAATTAATGCATACAATTGGATTAATTAATTTGATAAACTATGACCTTTTACTGATCATAGACCTAAGATGAAGGTAACATAAAAGGTACGTTAAGCTAATGACGTTAACCAAATGCTACTTAGGAGGCAACTCAAGAATTAGGATTTACTTTTGTTATGTCATTTTAATATTTTATTTCGTAATTATTTTATGTAATTTTATTTTTATTTCTTTTTTATTCCTTTTATCCTTTTTCTTATATTTTTCAAGGATGTTATCTAATATTGGATGGATCGTAATTCAGAAAAATCATCATATTAAGGGAAGTACCACTAAACTTTCTCACTTATTATATATACTTATACTGTGTACATTGGGGACAGTGTAACAATAGGGAAGGGGTTAATGATTTTTAATGATTTCTTTAAGCTTATTATAATCTTGATTATTAAATTTTATTAACTGATATCTTGAATTAATTTAAATTTGTCCATCAAAACTTTACTTCATTATTGAATATTGATTTGAATTAATATGCAAAAGGATGAGAGTTAGAATAAAATTGCTTTTATAAGTCATATTTTCATTAATCATTAAGATATTCAAATTGAATGAAAATTGCATACTATTTAAACATATATAAACCTATATTTTTTGTGAGTTTTTGAGCCTAAGAGCGAAAATTTTAAAATTTTAAAGCTCTTTTTATTCTTTCATATGTGTTACCATATATAGTAGAATGATTATAGAACTTGTTTTTATTATACATATTGAGATCATATTTGTTAAATTAGAAGCATTGACACGATGAAGACACTTAGATTCAACAATTTATTTAAGCTTATTTCTTTGATAATTACCACACCTATAAAATTATCTTTTAGGAATAACCAACTTGAGCATTAGCCTTTTCCATTGTTATTATACCCACATATTAACCTTTTTCCTATTTTTCTTTGAAGAGCTTTTTAGTTTTAAACCTTAAAGGTTATTTACATTCTTTACTTGTTTGAGACTTGAAATTATTGAAAGGTTCCACAATTCTTTAATTGTGGTACAATATGAATGTTCGAGAATCTTTTGTTTTGATTAAAAAAAGAGCATATTATATGATGATTTATAGTATGAATGGACAAGTTGAGATTGATGAGGGGTTGATGTCATAAATTTGATAATTTTTATTATGGTTTACTTGAGAGCAAGCAAAAGCTTAAATGTGAGAATGTTTGATAGATGCATAATTAATGATATTTAAATCCCATATTTAATGTATTTTTGCTTGATATTTTATACTTTTGTTGTATATTTGGTTTTTAATTTGCTTCAGGTGTGTTTATAGGTTATAATTGCCTTTATAGACTAATAAGAAGAAGAATTAGGATGAAAATGCGGCATAAAATGAAGATGTAAAGCAAAAATGGGATACACGGTCGTGCATCAACCCTTGTACTTCTCTCAGGTCGTTTAGAATCATGAATTTTGGGTATTTTGTACTTCCTAGAACTCTAAAAATTACTATAAAAAGATATGTTCTGAGGTAAAAGGGGAAGCATACATTAGGAGGTGATTACAAAGGCTGGGATCATTCAGAAAGGGCAATCTTGATTAAGAGAATTGGAAAACATCAAGAAATCATCGAAAGATCCATAGGAATAGAAGATCAATCCTCTACCTTGCAAGAATATTCAATAGGAGACAAACAGGGAGATTTACCATTATGAATCCATTATGTTCAATTCATTTTTCTTTTTGTTTCTGTTTGATTTCATGTTCTATCATGTGTAACTGAATTGCTTTAGTTCCTAGGTTAGATGAACCCTAGTTTTATACAATAACATGTTTGATTCTTTATTAATGCAATTGTTTGGATTAATCTATTGTGACTCAATTATGTGTTTAATATATGTTCTAATTGATTTGGATATTAGTGTATAATCTGTTTTATAATATAGAAATTGAGAAATCCTGTGTGAATAGATTTACCGTAATTGAAAGGAGTTGATTGCAACCCTAGAGAAAGGATGACATAAATCCTTTGGATTAGGGCCAAATCTGATAATGGGATTCACAAATTTGTAAAACAAATCTATAAAATTTAAATTGAGTAATTTGGTTAATAACCTTAAGATTAGTTGTTATTAGACTTAAGAGTAAGCTATTAGCGTACCATAGGTATTTTCACGATCCAATAAATTAACAAGATAATTACATAATAAAAGATCAATCAATTAAGGTTATTTAAAGGGATTCAAAACCTAGACTCTAATTATCGATATCGGTAATTTCCTCAGTGATTGTTTAACTCTCTGTTCAATCTTGTTACTTGTTTTTTTTCCTAAGTTTTAATTTATTAATTAAAAATCACAGTCAAATTTGTAGACTATATAATAGGATAATGGTAACTGCTAATATTTATAGTCTTTGTAGGATTGATCTATACTTATCGATACTAGCTACAATTACAACATAATTGTGGTTAATTCATAATTGACAAACTTAAAAAAAGTCAATCAACAAGCTTCATATTGAACCTTTCTGTCACTCGTTCAATATATCTCTCATAAGATAACCACAATCTCTTATTCTTCTTATCTTGAGTTATCTCCATGCTTACAATTTGCTTTATAGGTACCAAATTTTTCATATCAAAAGATTTGGACAAATACTCCTTCAACTTTTAGATTATACTAATGTCTTGATCCACAATTAGCATATCATCAAATTAAAGAAGAAGAGTGATGAAGTTCTCATATAAGAACTTCTTGAAATACACGTAATCATCAAGATCTAAATAAACAATTACACCCAAAATTGTTTAAATTGAGGTCATCTTAACTACTACTGAAAAGATTTCATTAAAGTCTATACCCTTGTTTTGACTGAATTCTTTCACTGCTAACCTTGTGTTATGCTTAACCAAGTTATTACCATCTCTCTTTATCTTGAACACCAACTTATACTTTAATTCCTTTTTTCCTTTTGGAAGCTTTACAAGCTTGTATGTATTATTCTTCTTCGAAGAATCCATCTCTTCCTTCATAGTTGCGAGCTATAGATCTTTGTCTTTACAAGATGCAACCCCTTGCACATTTTTAGGTTCCTCGTCGATAATAAGTAACAGGGATTCAAAACTTGGATACCTTATAGAAGGCCTTTTCTTCCTTATTGACCTTCGAAGATGTATCTCATCTACTGTTGGATCCAATTGCCCCTTCTCATTATCCTTAATGGATTCATTTTTAGTATTCTTTGGATGTCTTTCATATAACCCATCATTATCAGATTGTATCTGATCACCACCAATATTTTTTTGTCACACACTTCATCTTCTTCACCTATAGACTACTCAATAGTTGAAGGAATTGATGAAGAGCTAACAATGCCACATGATGAGCAGCAGTGTGATAACTTATCTCCTCTTAGAAGATCAACACCTCTCTTGTGCTCCTAAAACACTGCATCATTGCTTCTAACAACCTTTTGCTTCTCTAGGTCATAAAGTTTGAAGTCAAATTGATCATTACTGTATCTAACAAAGATACATGGTATTGACTTTGAGTCAATTTTCTTTCTATGATCCTTGGTAAATGTCTAAATACCTTACATTCAAAAACTTTCAGATGATGATATATGAGATCTTTGCTAGTCCACACTCTCCCAGGAATCTCAAAATCTAACAAAATTGAGAAACCTTGATTAATTAGGTAGACTGTAGTTCGGATTGCTTCTCCCAAAATGTTTTTAGATACACAAACATTCTAAGCATGCAATGAGCCTTTTATATAATGGTTATATTCATCCTCTCAACAACCTCATTATGCTATAGAGTCTTTGGTTGAGTTTTCTCATGTCTAATGCTATGCGATGTACAATATTCTTCAAAAAACTTGAAAGTATACTCCCTTCTATTATATGTTCACAGGCACTTTAGCTTCGTCTCAACTTCCCTTTCTACTATAACATGAAACTTTTGGAAAGTTTCAAATACTTGACTCTTAGAGTTCAACATGTACACCTAAGTCTTCCTCGAATCATCATCAATAAATGTAACAAAATATTTGTTACCGCCTAATGACTCCTCCTCAACAGGGCCACAGACATATGAATGCACCAACTCTAATATCTTCTATTTCCTTCTATATCTTCTCTTGAAAGAGAATTTATACTACTTTCTAGCCAAGCAATGATCGCAAGAATTAAGCGGTAATGAGTTCTTTACTAGGATAAGGGACTTACCAATTACCAATTTTAATCCCTTCTTACTCATATGTCTCAGTCGTCAATGCCATAGATTTTATGAAGCTTCCTCTTCAGTTGTGTATACTTTTCCACCACTATAAGACTTTGAGTGTGTCTTATACAATGAGTAACATAACTCTCCTTGGATAACCATTATTACACCTTTAGATAGGTTTCACTTCCAATTCCCGAAAGTGTGCTGAAATCATTCTTATTCTAAGACAATAGTTGATAATAGATTTAGCCTTAGATTAGGGATGTATCATACATCTCTCAAGGTCACCAAGCATCCAATATTTGTATGAACTCAGATGTTACCCATATCGAATATTTTGGCAAAACTTTAGTTTCCCATCTTTACACTCCCAAAGTATTTACTTTTTTAGTTGGGGAAGTACTCCATATTTGGATCCAAAATTGCTAACATTGAAGCATTAATTAGTTGCACAAACTAGAGAACCTCATCATTCGTGATTGAAGTTGTTATTGTTGTATTTTTATTGTTGCCATCATTCTGATGATCTTTCTTTTTCTGATCTCTTTTCCACTTATAGTATAACCTCTTAATGTGACCTGGCTTATTGCAATAATGGTATGTCTTCAAATCTTTGTCACCTCTAGACTTTGAATGATTATTAGACTTGCCACAACCTTTGGGACCTCTACTCTTGTTCCCTCTCCTCTTTTCCATCAAGAAAGCCTGCACGTTGTTAACTCTAATCTCCTTTCTTTTGAGTTTTTCATTAAACATACTCTCTATAATTACATCCAAAAAGCACACACCTTTAGGAGCTGAGTTGCTAATCATCATAACTAGCATCCCCCAAATATCTAGTAACAAACTCAACATGAACAACGCTTAAAGCTCATCAAGATTGATCTTCATTGTAGTAAGTAAGTTGATTATGTCATAGAAAGCATTTAGATGCTCCGACATTGATTTTTCAGCTTTTAACTTTAAATTCATAAGCCTCTTAATTAAAAAGGCCTTGTTATGAGCAATCTTCCTTTCATACAGACCTTCTAACTTCTTCCATAGCTCAAAAGGGTCATTCTCTTGAGATACATGGTTGAATATGTTAATATTAATCCATTGTTTAATAGCTCTTAAAGTTTTCTGCTTCATCTTTTCTCATTCTCTATCTGGCATCTTTTCAGGTTTTAAAGGAACATCATCCTTGCAATGAAAAAGGTCCTCCATCATGGGCCTCCAAATCAAGTAATTTGATGATATCTATGTTTCTACCTTCTATTACAATGACTCTGATACCACTTGTTGGGAGACAATAATACAACTCTCTAAAAGATCAACCAAATATCAATGAAAAGAAAGAACTCTTCAACTTGCACCAGCAAAACAATATGAGAATAAGAAACTTAATGATAAAACAAACACCAAGATTTAGATGAAAAACCCTCTAATGAGGAGGAGAAAATTACAGGCCAAATTGACAAGAAAATATACTAAACTCAATAAGGATTTATAAAAAACTTGATCTCTTACCTCATAACAACAAATTGTCTGACAAAGTTTCAAAATTGTATCTAAATTTGTTATCACATTCAATGAAGACTCATACCAATCCTGAAATAATCAAACAAGGATGAGAATATAATACTATTTGTCCTCTCTATATTTTTCCTCACTTTTGGACATTATGACTACACTCTCTACAAAAACCTATATATTTTTTCTCTTTTATATTATGAAATAGTTTTTTTCTGCACCATACACTGTCACTTACATGGTATTGTAATTGATTTTGTATCTTAGCACTGGCTCACTCGCAGTTGTACATGGTAACAGAGAGTTACATGGTCTTCACACACAGTCGTGTATCTTTACACAGGCATGTACACAACCTTGTATGTCTTCACTCTACGTACATTCTTTCATACGTTTCTAAAGACTTACACTATTAATCCACACAGTCGTGTAAGTCAAGGCACGAATGTGTAACACTCTACACAACTGTGTATCTCCTCAAAAGAGCTTCATCCGTCCTTTTTTACTTCTTTATCATTCCCACAAACCATAAAGACATCGATAATGACTGAAAGTCTCAAAAATAAGGTTGGACATTTAACAATTATTTTTACATAAAATTAACACAATTTTGCCAATTTTTTGTTCCCTTCTCTGGCTAGTTTCACCGTAGTCAACAATAAATTTAAATGCATAAAATTAATATGTATACATTTGATAGTAAAATACTTTGTATGTTGTACATTTCTTTTCATTATATTTTATTTTAATTTATACCTAAGGCTATGTTTGGTTGGGTGGTTATTAATGTAATAGAATAAAATTTAATATTATTTCATCATTTTAGACGAGAGTTTATAATAGAATGTAATCGAATGAAATAGGATGGAATGAGAGGGTTTCATATTACATCTCATTCTATTCTAAATAGTAAAAATAAGTAACCTCCGATTTGGAGGGTTTAGGATGTAATGTAAAATAATAAATAATATTTTATTATATTATATTATGAACTCTTCTTCTAAACAATATTTCACAATATTACATTATGAACCCTTCCATCCCTTTCTAACAATATTTCACAATATTACATTATGAACTATTCTATCCCTTTCTAACAATAATTTTCTAATAGTATATCTATTTACATTACATTCTATTATAAATTATTTCATTTCAGTCCGATTTATTAAAAACCTTATATCCCACTAAACATCACCTAAGGAAAAGAGATAGGAAAAAGAAAATGACGAGTATGTGGGGGTAACAAAAGACAGAAGAGGACGCATGTTTTATTTTCTCCCTTTTTCTAGTCTGTCACGAAACCTAAAATTGGAGTATAGTGATCATAACATCTTCAATTTCTTAGTTGCCATGATTTGATATTTGCGGGCAAGGGAACCTAGTGCACCCGTCAATTTGATGGATATGATATCTAATCTGACCAATCTAGTCGGGTCCCGCGTAGAAGATTCTGGTTTCTGATGTCAAATACCAACATCTGATTCAGTGTTAATTATTCAAACAAATCGTCCGGCAAACCAAGTTGTATTCCGACCCCAAATTCCTCTGTGTTCTGTGTATGGCAGATTAATAATAGAAATCAGTCATGGCTCCATATCCTGACAAAAGAGAAACAGCACTAATCAACAACAAGTTCTACGCTCTTCTATTAAGCTTGCATATTCATCCCACTGACTCATCTTGTCATTTGCAAGGTGATTTCCGAATATTAGATGTACTTAAACATTACACTCTCGTAATACTTACCCATAGCCCCTATCTTTCTCGGTTCTAGTTCTTTGTCTTTACTCCATTGTTTCTCTTGTTATGTTGAAAGTTTCTTTGGCTTTTATTTTGTTTATTTTTCAATGTATCAGGTTACTAAATGATAAAGCATGAGCTTTTCTAAATCTTTTTAAAAAATTCATTAAATTATAATGACGAGATTCATAATGCTTAAATATTCTATTTAAATATTATTAATTTTAATCTAAAATTTTGTATTAAACATTTAAATACCCTAAATTATAATATTTTAAATAAGAATAGAAAACAAGAATAGTTTTTGGAACAATAATTGTTAAACAAGGCCCGTCAATAAACAGATCAAACCCCAAGCTACATGAAATTCCGACTGTTTGTTTTGTGGTCCACGATAAGAGGAACTCCTGCCAGTAGTGAAGGGTTTTGTGATTGAATTAAATGTGGGTTTATGTGAGAACCCTACTGCCGGTGTTGACTGTTCAGGTCTGGTTATCGGAAGCCTATGGAGACTGTTGGTTATGTGAGTTGTTTTGTGTGATTGTTGGAGTTGTGGCGAGTTGTGCGTCTTCGTTGGAGCACGCAGGAGGAGGCGGTGGCTGCGGCTGGTGTGGAAGTATTCACGACGGGGTTGCATATGGGCTTCCCCTTAATGTCGCCACGGTCTTCTCCGGTCATGCCCTAATCTTCCGAAGCTATTGCCATCCATTATACGTGCAGAGGGGAGTCTGCAATAGATGAAAGGTTGGAGATACAGGTGATGGTTACGCTTCTACCGGGAGCGAGGAGCATATATGGCGTGGAGGCGTGGAGGCGTGGAGATAAATTAAATTTATAATTTATTTGCTTAGAAAATAATTATTTTATTTATTACAAATTGTTCTTTTATTTATTAATAATAAGTATTTTAATTTATTATAAAAGACTTTTTTTTGTAGAAAGTAACATTATTATAAAAGACATTCTTGGTTAGATTTGAAAGTGCATTTTTATTTATTAATTGAAAAAGGAGCTTTCTCTAATATTTTAAAAAATAGTTTTTAATTTATTAAGAAAAAATTTTCTATTTAATTAAGAAGTTAATCACTAATTAAATAATATAAAGGAAATTTTCAATTAAATTTAAAAGTTTTTATTTAATTTTGAGTGCAATTTTCTTTAATATTATAAAATATTTTTTGATAAAAATATTTTTAATTAACTTATAAATAGTTTTTTAATTGGATTAGAGTTTCTTACTTGGTGATTTTTAAAAGAGAAGTTTTTTAACATTGTAATAAGTAAGAAGCATAATTTATTAAATTTTATTTTTTATTAAATTTTATTAAAAGAGTGGATTTTTTAATTAAATATATTTCTTTGCAAACAATTTAATTTATAATTTATTTGCTTAGAAAAATATTATTTTATTTATTACAAATTGTTCCTTTATTTATTAATAATAAGTTTCTTGATTTATTAAAAAATATTATTGATTAGATTTGAAAATGTTTTTTTATTTATTAATTGAAAATTCAGTTTTCTTTAATATTTTTTAAATAGTTTTAATTTATTAAGAAAAGATTTTTCTATTTAAATAAGAAATTAACAACTAATTAAATAAAATAAAGGAAATTTTCAATTAAATTTAAAATTTTTTATTTAATTTTGAGTGTAGTTTTCTTTAATATTAGAAAATAGTTTTTTAATTAAGGAAGAATATTTCTAATTAAGTTAGAAATAGTTTTGTAATGGAATTAAAGGTTGTTGCTTGTTGAATTTTAAAAAGTTTTTTAAAATTGTAATAAGTAAAAAGTATAATTTATTAAAAATTGTTTTCAATTAAATTTTATTAAAAGAGTCGAGATAAGTGAAAACAATTTTCAATTGATTTGAAAATTGATTTCAAATTACATTAAATTTTTTTTGAAATAAGAATTTATTTTATTTAGTTTGATGTGTTTAATTTAATTTAATTTTTCAAACACTTGAAAATATTATTTTGGATTATGAAGATCAATAACTAAAATAAAAAAAGACTTGATATTTTATGTATATAATTTTTTTATTAGTGCATAAGTTGCATGCTTTGTTTATATGTTTGGTATATATACTAGATGTATGTTTTATATGTATGATAGTTTACATATAATTTTGTGTTTGATGAGATGAATATTAAGTATATGTTTTAAATCCTTTAATGAAATTTTAAGTACATGTTTTAAACATGATTGTTATAAGAATAAATCAGAATTCTATTTATTATTAGATTTATTGAACAAACTCAAGACCGCTTTAACATAAATATATTTAGCTTATAAAAGTGAGTCTTATTTAACTAAATTTTTGCTATTTGGATGAGAAAATTTGTGGTCACGTGAATTTAGAGATAAGGTTATGAATAATATTATTTTAAATAAAATAGTAAGAGTAATCAATTATATGTTAAAGTATAGATATTATTTGATAGTCATGATATATAACCAATTATTTGCTTTTCTTACATTTATATTTTGTTCTAAATGGAATTTACATTGTTTAGTATAGTTGACACTAAATTTTTAACGAACGAAATATCTTAGTCATAGGTCGTGTTTAAGAAGAGTTCTTAAGGTCAAATAAAAAAGTTATATGTCCATTATGCAATTTTACTATTAATCCCTGTTAAGTATTCATGACCAAGTTTTAGAGATGTATAAATGTCATACAGATAAACAAAATGTGATGAAATTTCAAGTTGACTAAGATCTTATAAACTTCAATGACATCAACTAAGATGTATGTCAACACGATGATAGCACGATGCAAGAAGTTGTATAAAGTAGGTATAGTACCTTAATGAAATTGTTTCACTCAATTTAGAGTACTAAAAGCGTAAACACAGACTATAACTGAAGGTATTTACTATAGAATGATAATAGTTATCATTAAAACAAAATTGATTGCTAGACTTTTCTTGCTTATATTTGATATGATAGATATTGTATATATTTCTAATTTATACTTTTGAGTATTTGTTATTAAATTTAGATTCAACATTATTATAATATTCAAAGCATGATATGAAATAAATTGTTGAGCAAAAGTATTTGATTTAAGTTCATACAAATAGTTATTATGTATTGGATAAAAGGGAGATCTATGCTTAATATAAGTGACAATAATACAAAGTTGGATAACTGAGGCAATCTTTATGCCATATTGGTTAAATCATCATAATGAGAATCATAAAGTTATACAATGATGTAGGTATCTTTTTGATTATGAATTCTATGAAAATTTTGAAACTTATTTGGTTGAAAATAACCAAATCAACCTTTAGTAAAGGGATGGTGATGGTATTAAATTGCTAAATTCTATACATGTGATATATGAGATACAATAACAATCCATAAAAGGAGGAAACTTTTATTTCATTAAATATAATAATGAACTTATGTGGTACAATCATATATATTAAATGAAATATTGATATAAAATTTTGAAAAGTTCAAATTGTTTAAATTTAATTAAAATTAAGTATTAGGATGCTAAATCACTTCAATGTGATCGATGAGGTGAGATTTAAAATTTTAGGTTATCTATAGTAAATGAGATTCTTTGGAAACTACCTTCAAAACTAAATTCCACAATATTATGGATTTGTGCAAGAAAGAAAAAAAAAGAGATATTTTATAATGCAATATTTATTTCTTTAATAGCTATAACTAGTATTATAACTTACCTTTGATAGTTCCAATTAAATAAACTAGCAAGTTTTATATTAGATATGAAATGCTAAGAATTTGAAAGAGTTAAAGTTAATGATTTTATAATGTGATGCTTAGTTGAAGCATGTATAATCCAATAAGTTTATAACTAAATTGGATAATAAAATGTTGTGAGATATCCAAAAGTATGATATAATTTTACAACCCATTAATCAAATCATATGTTTTAATGTATATTTATAAGAGAATGGTTCTCAAGATAAGTAGCTAAAGTAAGATGAAATTTGAAAAAGTTTAAATCTCATAACAATATATCTAATTAGAATTAATGCCTTTGGTATTACATCTAATGTGTAATTGTAAATTTATCAGATCTACAAGAAGGTTAGTAAAAGTATAGCTGTTCTCTTTAGTAAAAGCATGAAGATACATATTGCTCATATGACAAACAATTATTCATATTTTAATTATTGAAAAAATAATTGTATAAGAATGACTTTAATTGGATGTAAGAAAGGTAACAACTTAATTGTGCAAATTAGGTATAAATGTAGATAATGTATTAAAGATGTTTAATAGATATATAATTCTTATGAAGTATTGAAGATATCCATTATTCTATGTATGAGTTGATGTTTGAGTTCAAGTTTATAAGGATATTACCTTTGATAAGTATATCCTAATTAAGGTATACTTTACTTAAATCAATATTATTGTAAGATTGAAAATATTTCAATATAGCATTGATTGTTAGTCAGGCCCTAATACAATTTTCATTTAGTGGAAATGATTAAAAGGGTCAATGAGTTCTTTAATAAACTTGGTACAGTTCCTTGCATTGTTTAAATGGTAATGTACTACAGAACATTAAAGCAATGAAACATACAAAAGGAGTTAAGGTATCATTAAAGATCTGAGTATGTATTTAGACAATTTCTATTAATTATATTGATAATTAAGATAAAAGTTGTAGGATTTAAGAAATTGCTCAATGTAAAGAATCTTATAGAATTTAACAACTGTTACAACAGTAGCATGATCATCATACGATGATATATTATAAGATACCTAAATGATTGGTCTAGTGTAAGTGAGAGATTGTTAGTTTATGCCCTACAACTAATTGGTTGTTTATAGTTTAATGACAAATTATTTAAAAGCATATTTTATCTTATACATATTTATATGGATATCATAAAGTCCATGGAATAAATATACATTACAAATATTATCCTTAAATTTTTCCTAATAATTGTTTGATTAATATTGGACATTAATAGAGCATAAAAAGGCAGAACATATTATGTTTCTTCCATATGAAGTAGTACATCTTATAAACTTAGGTATGGAGATAATTAAACAAATGTGATGTTTGTTAAAGAACAAGTTCACTGAACTGACCCCATATGAGAAATCTATTTGAAATATTACTTATATGTCTATGCAAATTCTCATTGTAATGATTGTATAAGTAATCATTTGAGTTGAGATCTTTTAATTATCTCATAAAGAGATTGCTATGTTTTGATACTTCGTATATCTTATTCTAGTCAAGGGTAGCACAATCAGTAGTCATTGGATATAACATGAATTATCTGGACGTAATTGAGTGATCAATATAAGATTCATCACCATAAAGTAATCAAGGAAAATGTTCCATTATTCTTGGTTAGTATTAATTCAGGAAATCTTTGGTCAAGGTATAATGAAACTTTGAAAATAGTTTTTAAATGTCATTAATTGAATCGATTGCTAATGGTGAAAAACTAATATGATTAGACTCAAATGGAGTAGATATTGTTTCTATAACTTATGTTTAATCAGAACATCATATAATGAAATGATTAAATTGTACAAAAATATTATAAACATAAAGGTTGGTCAAAATCACTTTGATATTCTTATATATTTGGGTTGTTATGATATATTGCTAGATGCTAATATTAATATATGGATATATATTGTTTAATTAGAGAATTAAAGATAAATTAAAGGAGTTTAATTTATCTAATCTTAAATAAGATCTACGATTATAATTTATATCCATTTCTAACATATTTGAGAACCTAATGAGTCACACATATGGAATATGTTGAAGAGAGAAAATTCTTTTTTAATTAAGTTGAACTTAATTGTAAAGTCTTCACACTTAGACTTCCCTCTTATTCCAAGCTCCACTTTTGGAAAGGGGAGTTCAACTTTGGATCCTATGCTTTCGAAGGAGGCTACTAAGAAAGAGGCAAATGCCTCTAGTAAGGCAATCTGGACCAAAGTTGTTAGAGACCCTAACAACTTTGGTAGCATAAGATATATTTCAAAGACCTATAGGGAAGAACTTACGACACCACCTTTGGGATCCTCTAAATAGGGGCAAGGAAATGGAGTACCAATGTGGTTAGATTTTTCCTTGAAATGAGATTAGCCTTTCAAGTGGTTAAAAAATGGGCTAATAACATATGGAAGATGAAGGGGTTAGAGAAAACGATGGTGAATAAGGATGATTTGTTAATCTTTAAGTTCACTACCAAGGAAAAAGCTCAAACAATAATTGATGATGATCTATAGCATATATAGGGAAATCCTCTACTAGTTAAAAGGTTGTACCATGGTATCAAAATGGATAGAAGTGTCTTAGAAACTATCCCATTATGGGTGAACTTCCACAGAGTCCTCCTAGAATACTAATCTGTTGAAGGACTAAGTTTTACAGCTAGTAAGTTCAGAAAGTAGTGGGGTTAGATTAGAACATTGTAACGTTAAGAAAAATAAGATTTGAACATGTTTTTGCTTAAAAGTTGATCAGAAGAGAAAAATGCTAGAATATGTGAGAATTATAAATTGAAAGATAATGGAAGCCTAAAAAAAATCCTCAGTTAAGTTATTATAGGATAAGGAACAAAAGAAGATATGGGTACCAAAGCCAATCGCTATCAATCATGAATTAGATTAAAGCTCTTGAAGAATCAGAATCTCAGATGCCTAAGTCCCCCTCCTAATGAAATTTTGTCTAAAGATAAAGGGAAAGAAGTAATTGAGGTGTCTAGTCCTCATAAGCCTATTGCAGTAGCCTTCCCTCTTATAGCCTCCAAAGGACCTATACCTATTTGGAACATCAGATCCTAAGGATAACTTGGAGAAGCAAGGTATAGAGGGAAGTGGAGGGAGAAAATCTGAGAGGAGGTCTTAAAGGAAGAAAACAAATAAAAATCAATGATGTAAGGTTTAGTTTGAAATGTAAGAGGCTTGAATAAATAGTTAGCCATTAAGGACTTATTAATCGTTAAAAGGCCTAACTTTGTTGGTTTCATTGAAACAAAAATAAAAGGAACCATATTAAGGATTTTTTTTTTATAGTTCTTAGATAAAAATTGGATCATTTTTTCCAACAACAATGCTTTTATGAATGACAAAATTATAGTAAGCTTTGATCCCTCTAATTAAAGATGCTTATAAGGAATTCATCTTTAAAGTGTTGTCAACATTTCAAGTAAAGAAAAATGTAGGTTGGGATTACCCAAATATGATAACTTTTTAGATAAGAGTGTGGCATTCTCAATGCCTATTATAGAATTTAGAGTGAGTTTTAAGTTTTACACCCTCAAGTTATTCATATTATATTTATTAAATTTTAACACCATATATCATATGGAATTAATGACTAAGATCCTATTAGAAAAACTAGTTCTATATAAGCTCACCTGGAGTATATTATTATATCAAGCGATTGCCTACATTATTTTATGCACAAGAAATGTGTATATATATTTACCTAGTATTTTGCTTTGTTCTTATTCTTAAACTAACTTAGTTTAAGACAAATAAGAGAAGAAGAAATAGTCTGATAATAGGCATAAGGGAAACTATGTAATAGAGAAAAGTTCTAAAGAAACATATGATCTGAGATACGATTATGTATCAGCTCGTGCACCCTTAGATAAAAATTACAACAAGATCCATTATCTAAGATATATACTAGTATCCACTTTTAGAATCTTGACGGTGAGATACATGGCCTAAGTCACAAGCATATTAGAGTTCATTTCCTTCTTTTAAAAAAAGTAATAAGATACACAACTTGAGATACGAGCATATCTTAAATTGTGTTCATAATAAAATAAATGTATAAAAGATGACAAAAGAATTTAATTTTACGATTTTTCACTTTTTGTTTTATTCAAAACTTAGGGTTAGTTACTAGAAGGTAGATCAAACGTATGGAGAAAAACTTTGCAAACATTTTTGATAAAGAAGAAGATGGGTTATCATCATAATATATCATAAATGATTGGGTATATGGAGATTTATTATAGATGATGTATGACTAATTCTTTTTACTTTTAGATAGGGAGAACCCTAACTATTGTCTTTGTTAAGGATTGATTCAATTTTATTTATGAAGTTTGTTTAATTTTTTGAAATATCTTTGAATATTCTTAAAGTAGATTTAATTAAAGCTAGAAATTAGTTTTGCTCGGAAGAGAGTGGCAACCCACCTCTCAAGCAAACACATCAGCCCCTACTGAACCC
>JANSVA010000009.1:987859-1003881 GCA_025504915.1 Erythroxylum reticulatum | reverse complement strand
TCAAATGTTGATTCAAGAAAATCAACTTTTAGTTCTATATTTATTTTAAGAGGTGGAGCCACAGTCTGAAGGATTGTGGTAGATTTCAAAACATATACGTTGAGACAAATAAAAAATGATGGGAAAAAATAACTGATCATGGTAAAAAAAACAAAAATATGTTGTTCCATGTATATATTTCATATAGGAACATGAGTAAAGACATATTTGTGTTCCATATGGTGTAGTATTCCGTATTTTCTCTAAAGTGAAATATTAGTATAAACACACCCATATACCATACAATGTAATCCTATATTTTTTTTTTTCATAGAGGAAAACATACATAAGCCAAAATGTTTCTAAGGTTGTGTGCTTCTTTGTATATGATTTAGAAAGGTACACAGGCATGGACACTTCTATGATTATTCATATACAATAGTAAATCAGTATAACTGGTATAAGTTGAGCCTACAACTTATTTAAATTTTGGGAAAAAACTTTTTCTTAGATATAAAGGTGTTGTCATAAAAATTAGAACTTCTATAAATTTTCTAATACAAACATTCGTGGAAATCTGCATATAAACATTATAAATAATATAACATATTTTACTTACTAATTGACTATAATGCAATCAAAATTCATTTTTTCAACAATTTGTTAAATATTGTTGTTAAATGTTTCCAGAATCCCCCTCTATCAACATCACTCCTAATTAACAATATTAAATCAATCAAATAAAAATATATAATCAATAATTTAGTAATATTATGAAAATAAATCACATTTGGTATACGAAATTATTAATGCCAATATATGTCTTTATTAATTGACCTCTTCTTTACGTATTTTTTTAAGCCTCCTCTACTCAAGATTTTGACCTTCTTATTCTTGGTATAGCATAACATCTTAAAACAACTATGTCCTTCAACCAAATTTCTTTTCAATAGATTATATATAGCAATAATAGTCACCATCATCCTCTAACTTAATTATAATGGTACTTGAAATTTTTTATTGGCCTTTTCTAATATATTACATAAGTATTTAAAGCGTCTCATAAAAATCACATTTTAATTTCTTTCTCCTGCTAATAGTAATGTCATTATCCTTCCTCATGTTACAAATTTTATCTTCTTATGCCACCTAAAAATATCTTTACACCACTTTTCAATAAAAATATAGTTTAGAATTTTTTTAATCTTAAACGTACTTAAAATTTTAAATATGTGTCACCATATAATTTCCTTAAGTTCAAAAAACTTGTAGTTGTTTTTTCCTAGTAGGGGTGAGTCACTTAATTTAATTGTGGATAGTTTAACATCATATCAGTCTTCACCCATCTCCTCTACCTTGTACAACCATTTATTTACTTCAATCCAAATTTTGCTTACAATGTATATGAAACTTGTTAATTTATTTTGTACAATATAAAATAGGATATTGGTACATGCCTTTTGAAATTTCTTTCTAATAGCAAATCATTTAACCAACCAATGATACATTACTACTTGAACAAAGTAATGAAACTCCATCTCATGTTTTTTCCCTTATTATTTCATCTTATAGCTCAACAATTTGTACTAATGTGTCATGAACATGCATATAACCATTAAAGTAAGCATGCATACCCCTACTTATGTATGTCATTGATATTCTTATCTAAAAAATTTTCCTAATATATGCTAGATCCTACCTTATATGGCCATCAAACAGAGATTCAACTCATTAATTATTTTCTAATTCCAACTCAACAACCACTTCATCAATAATTCTTCAATATTAATGACAACATAGATAACATTTGTAAATCTATCTTTCAACTTTTTATATCTTTTATGGGTACCAAATTTCTTAAGTACTTTCTTAAATATACACCACAAACAAAAGTCTATTCCTAACAATAAAGAATACCAACTTAATGGAATTACATGTACTTTGACACTCATATTTAATTATATAACTAGGTTACTTGTCATTTATAGATCTCAATCATGTATGAAAAATTAAATAAAAAATATCAGCCATATCATTAGCTAATATAGATTGTCCTTGATGGCTAATATTGAGAATAGAGCAAATGATACTTGGTATTTGTTCATGAGATATATGATATAAAAGTGATAATATCATAAAATTTAATATAAATTGACCAAATCCTAACATCTACTCAGAGAACATTTCCCAACCTTCCTTACCTATCATATAAATGATCGACTAATCTTTTCTTTCATTCTAATTAACATCTTCTACACCCTTCTATATCTCCTTCTCCCAATCTCACTCATCTCAATATGTTTATATAATTAAAACAATCCTTTCATAAATATATTATGTCCTCACACCAAACTACACTTGTAATAACAGACCATACATTTATTTATGACCTAATTTCGTAAGTATTTTTTTAAATTCTAATCTACATCTTACTTAACTATCCATAACATAATATTGTCTTATAAACCTCACATACTTAGAATCAAATTGTGATTATGAACATCTTCAAACTTGATTATAGTCCAAATAGCTTCAACCAACAGACGGTATACCTAAACATTAAAATTCCAAAAAATATACCTAAGTGTTACACTAAATTCTTAATTTGATATTAGTTTTATTATATTTAATGCACATACTTTTTGGAACAGACCTTGATAACAAATAAATATTCTACTCTTTAAATCTTCATTCCAATCTTTCCATTCTTCCTTTAAAGTAATTCCAAAATCATGACACCTTACATCCTTTTGGTACAAATGAAATATCAATTTAGAATTTTCAAATTTCATTCTCATTTCTAGTTCCACCTCTATCTCAATGTTCTCTTCCTAACTACTTAAAGTCAACACATATAAAGAATTCTTATTCTCCATTTCATTATTCATCTCTACTTCATCGCTACATTATATCAAAAATATCATAACACTATTAAAAAATACCACTAAATTAGAAAAAGTATACAACTAGATTATACAACACATACCACCATATTGTAGATAAAATTCACTCCATAAACTCCAAAAAATACTTCACACCAATTGGAAAGATACCATACCAGGATATCAACTTTTTAATGTGCATATTGAAACTATGCCATTGCATATAGCAGCACTACAACTTATTCTTCGTTCTTTATTCTTCTCTTATAAAGATAATAACTTTCACTCAAAATAAATAGTAGTTAAGTTGAAACTAAAGTTTATTAGCTAAATTTGAATTATTAATGACCAAGAAAATACCCTAAAATTTCCTCTAAAACTCCATATAACATATCTCACATCAACATTCTTTGTTATACATTTATGCAAGCCTTAAAATGTTAACTAGTAAAATGATCAACTAATTCAAACATTTGAATATTGCGCAATATCACATTTGAATATTGTGATATAAAAATTTGAAATCTCACCTTAGGCCAAGATAAAAACTCCAAAGGGGATAACGAAAATACCAATGACAAATAAAAATTCTTGGTTGACAAGATATTGGCATGCTTACTTGGTTGATAACAAAAATATAATTGTAGATTGGAAATGAAAATGGAAAATAAGAGAAAAATATAATAAAGCAAACACACACAAGAGGGGGTTGAATTGTGTATGACTTAAAAAATTTTCAAGTTACTATCAATTCATGTAAGCTATAAGAACCTGCTAAATTTTAAGAGAAAGTTTTGTAAATAAATGGAGCCTGCTAAAGTTTAAATGAAAGGAGCCTATTAACGTTTAAAACAAAAGGAGCATGTTATTGTTAAAAACAAAAGGAGCTTGTTAATGTTTAAAATGAAAAGAGTCTATTAATGTTCAAAATGAAAGGAGTATGTTAACACTCTAAATGAAAGGAGCCTGTTATTGAAAGGAGCTTGTAAAATTTAAAACCAAAGAAACCTCTTGCAATATTAGAACAAAAGGAGCCTATTCTAAAAGTTAAGGAGCCTCTTGCAAATTGAACACAAACACTATAATGCGAAAATTTAAAAGTTAAGAAGAGAGAAAGAATGACACAATCGATTTATACTTGTTCAGTTTATAATGAAGCCTACATCTAATCCCTAAGTATCCAACTTGAGTATTTCACTATAAAACTCCAAGTAGTGAATTTTGACGAGAAGCCTACGTCCAATCCCTAAGTATCCAACTTGAGTATTTCACCATAAAACTCCAAGTAGTGAAATTTGACAAGCCTCTCTAAGCTCACAAGTACATATTTTTCATGGTTCTTTAACCTTCCACATTCGTAGTGTTTAACAAGCCTCTACAAGCTCTCAACAAAAAATAAATATAGGGTTTGCTCAATGTAAGCTTTAAGGAATAATAATCTATCTCAATTGAGTATTTTCACTTTCTAAGGCACAAGTAGTTTGATAAAGATATGACTTTCGAGCATATTAATGCTGCTGAAGTATTTCAAAAATCTGACATGTTCGCAAATGCAGTGGCTCTTCTTTAAATAGACATTTTCTTCAACTAGTAGTTGCTCTACTTATATTTTGAGTTGACTTTGAGTTTGAGGAATCTTCGACATCGTCTTTGCTGGAATCTTCTAGTATCCAATCGCTAAGAAAAAGTTTTGACACTTCCTTTGAGTTGATTGTTGAATTATGTAATTGGCAAGATCTTTTCGGATATTATAAAATCATTTCTAATAAATAAAGAAGTTCATTAAAAAGGTTCCTGTAAGAAATGAAACATTTATCCTACGGTTTTACATCGTTTTAAAAATTATATCGATACTTATAAAAGGGAAAAAAATCAAATTTGAATTTTAAAATATTAAACAGTTATAGTAAGCCTTTAGCTAACAAAATATTTGCAAAGTTATGGTATAGATGGGAGATGGAACTGGCAATTATATGTTTCAAGAAAATAATCAACATACTAATATAGTATAGGAAAAAACTTTTAATGGGAATAATAAAGCTTTTACTACAAGCAATTGACATTTTTTGAGTTTTTTTATTTACACTTTTTATCGATTTATCTTAAAACAACATTCCTAATGATATGAGATTTTAATATTATTTTATTATATGTAACAAGTGAAATCAGTAATAATCATCTCTCACCGCCTACAAAACTTTTTATATTAAGTTACTCGGTTGTAAGTAATCCTGAGATTGATAGAACCTCATTCAAAAGTTTTTTTTCTTTCTCTTTTTAGAAAAGAACCTCATTCAAAAGCTACTGACTAACTATGATGGAAATTTGTTCTACTTTAATGGATTTTCTTCTAAACAGAAGAAATAATATGAATAACCATGGCCTTTAATTTATTAGGGACGGCATGGTTTCTAAATTACAGGTGTCACTTTAGCATGTACCAATCAACATTAACTTCCAAGATAAACCTAGCCCACGAAGCTACCTCCTGTACCAATCAACTTTAACTTCCAAGATAAACCTAACCCATGAAGCTGTCTTAGAACTTCCTTGCCTACCCAGTCCAATATTTTTTGTTTTAAGAGGAAGCGGTTAGCAAACAAATTTTGGAGTTGCTTTCTCTATTTATTCAAGATTCTAGATGTGGAAGCAGGTTGATAGGAAGTAAGGGAAAGATTTTGAATTCTTATTCTGACATGAAGCTCCATTAGTTATCAGGCATAGTCTCAGTTTTCAAAATGGCTTGCCAAATTTACATTTGGACATGCCAATCTCACACTTCACAGTAATTCGCTCCTGATATATTTTGGCGCTCAATCATAGCTTAAACACAAGAACCAAGTTCCTAATTTTGCTGTTTATTAGAAGTAAGAGTGAAAGAAAAATTAAACATGACTATATCTTGGGAGTTGTCTCTCTAAAACACTTCGGGACAATTATTCCCTGCATTGTCTAGTAATTAATACAAAATGAATTAGGAAGCAATATTAGCCTTTTATCAATTCCTTTAATATGATATCCCTAATTTAAATTTGATTTCTGCGAACATTAGTTAAATGATAACAAATATTTTAGAAGGTGTCATGTTGAACCATCCCATTGACTTTGGGAAATATATGCCTTCAAAGTTTTTTTTTTTTGTCTTGTTTCGTATTAGCATAAAAGGATGGCATGGTGAAATTGGGATGATACAAGTAAGTGGAGCTGTTGATATTTACATCAGCATGCAATACAAACTAAACATGTCTGCTTCATATCCATTTTCTACCGTTTTACTCTTTGCCTTCTCTTAAGTAGTTTGATAGATTAACATGGCACAAGAAAGTAAGACTTCATAACCTGAAAAATTAAGCCTTCATAACCTGAATTTTGACAAGAAAGCTGTAAAAAAAAAAAATCCATGTTAATATTTATGAAATTCATAACCTGGAAGTAGTTTTACTCAGCTAACATATTTTTCGCTAAACCTTACATTTCATGTGCACACAGTCATATAGTCTTACCTTCAATGCATGTCAAGCAATATTCATCAAGTAAGAAACAATTTACGCCTTCAAATTATCATTGCAACTTGTGCCATAGGAGGCGCATGGACTGAAAGATCTCTAGGTGCTTATTAAATGATGTTATGATTGCATGGCATTCAATAGTATTTACAATTACAATATTACTGAAGTTCGATTATGTAAGCAATCGGTGAAATAAATAGACTATAGTGTCTGTCGATCTTATTTGTTATTTAGAACCTTGTTTAGATTCCATGCATCTATAAAAAACGTAAAGTCATAAATCGCATCGCTAATTTGCTTCCATAATGTAAAGAAATGGCTGAACTAGTACACAATAACCATGAACAGGGAGTGGACCAAAGCAATGCAGAATCTGTTAAATTCCTTGGACAGAAAGCGCCATAGCGCGTTCCCATCAAAACTATTGGGAAAAAAATACTAAACCAACTGCTTCTCTGTATATTAAACATATTAAATCGTAAACAGTGGATTGGGAGCATTGGATTGGATTGGATTAGAGAACACCCCACCTTTATATCTACACATACACCATAATATTACCCATGAATGAAACTAATATATATATATATATATTATGCAAAATTGCTAACTAGAATCTAGTTTATGGAATAGACAGACAACCTAGCACCTAAGGCAAGCTGAAATACTGTTCTGAGAACGAATACAACTAAAATTTTGTTTGTCTCTTCTGGGAGAACCCTTAATTCCTCCTCCACTAAGCAAAACCTTGATTAATACAACTAAGGTACAGCACAAAGTGGGAACTAATACAATTTTAATACGATAAAAATAGTAGAATAAAAATAAATCCTAAATCTTTAGAGAGCATCAATCAATCAACTTGGAGTAACAAAGTTGGTAGTGTAGCAAAGGAGAAAGATAATGTAATTAGAGGCCTTGTATAAAGAAAGTTTTTACTTAGCAATGCATTCTTGGATAACAAGAAATTGTTTGTTTATACACTTGCGCTCTTTTCATAAAATATTCAGGTCTTTGCTAAATTTTGAGCTAATTTACTGTCAATCATGATATTTATTATTTCTATTTGTGCTAAGTGAAACTCTTTTAATGAAATTCATAACATGACAAGTATAAGAAGTAATTGTAACATATTCGAATTCACATGTAGATAGTATGACTATAGATTTTTTCTTTGAACACCAAGAAATTATATTATTTTTAGAAAAAGAAACAAATTTATTAGTAATTTTACAAAAAAAAATCAAATTAAAGTCTTTAAAAGATAAGTAACATATGTCATAGTCAATAATACCTTTGAGAAACCATTTTTTTTTTTTACTATCTTCAAATGAACTTTAGAAGATGTCTTCATAAATTAACTAATAAGTCTAACTGCAAATAAGATATCTAGCCTTGTGTAAGTTAAGTGCCTCAACTTTCTAATAAGATTTTTGAACAAAGATGAATCTTGCTTAATCAAAGTTGGATAGCTTTATTTCATACGCTTAGTGTTAATCTGCTTACTATCAAACATCTTAAACCTTTTAAGCACCTTCTTTTATATAACTTTCTTGAGTAATGAAAACTACATCCTTTATTTATTTCACCTCGATTCCCAAGTATTAATGAACCACTCCTATATCCCTCAAACTCTTACTGTTCAAACATCTTTATGTTGCTGCTTATGTAAATAACATCATTTATATAGATACAAGCAAACAACATATCATCTTTATTCTTTTAACATAAAAGGCATATTAGTATAAGCATCTAGTAAAACTATTATTATGAAGATTATTGTTAAATCAGCTATTATAAACTCTTAATGCATGTATAAGTCCATATAATGACTTCTTTTACTTTAATACTTCAGTTTCTTAATGCAAACTTCAACTTATAAATAACCATTACAGAAAGCAGACTAGGCATCTACTTAATGACTCCTCTAACAAATTGTTTGCAAGTGAGCAATATGGATGAATATATCAACACCTTATCTTTTGTTTTTACCATTTGATAACAAATCTTACCTTGTATATTTTTGCGTTACCTTTAACATTTTCATTGAACTTATATACCCATTTGACTCGAAAGACATGATGAGCACTTAGAAGAAATCTAGTCCTTATATATCATATCTTTCGATGGCTTGAATTTTCTCATTTGTTCTATAGATCCATTTTTCATTCTAACTAACATCTTCAAAATTTAAAATCTCAATATCTATAAGTACACAAAACAAGTTAGGATTGTCATAAATTAAGTCTTTAAATAACATCCTTTTCTTCTTCTTCTTTAAAATAGGGTAGGAAATCATAAGAATTAGAGAGGTCTAATTCTAAGATCATTCTTCATTAAATTAAATTTCTCTACTAATGACAACATGTCAAATTTTTAGGGTGAAAAACTTGTAGGATTTTAAGTTTTACCCATATCTAAAAAAATAAAATTCTTATTTTGATTATTAATTTTTGACTTTTCTTACTTAGAATATTCTCAAGTGTGAAGCAAAAGGATTCTTCCACTCTATGTTTCTAACGGAGTGACATCTTTTAATCTTGTTTTTGCAATAAAACATGAACATCTTGGGTTGTTTTATTAATTCTATTTAGTTAGTTCACCACTCCTAGGACTAGTGAAGTAATATGAAATAAAATTACTATCCTTCACTAAGAATGTCTCAAACTCAACCCTTAAAGTTTGAATTTGTATCTTCTTGATCTTATTAACTATCATCACTAAATTTTGGAGAGTTTCCTATGTCCTTTTTGATGCGGCTTCATTGGCTATCTATTAGGATATTTATTCATCCAAACCTTGATGGATGAGGGTAAGGGGACTGTGACCTCTCATCCTTTCCCTCTTTAAGGCTTCCTTTTTAGATTTAGTTAATAACACCTCATCTTGAAGGTCTATGCATCCTTGCTTACTACATCCTATATGCCTTATGAATGGAGAATGACCTTCATCCTAAGTGTTTGATTCTCATAATTGAATTTGGTGAGTTGTGGATTATGGAAAGATACAAACTTCTTTTGATATCATAGTTAGTTATGATACTAATTTATTAGAAAAATAATATGCTACAAACACTTACACAGTCGAACGTATAATGAAAAGTATTCTTGGAATAGAAGTTTTATTCTTGCTTCTCTTGCATAAAACAAAGCATTGCATAACTATCAACATAATCAACAAAGAAATATAGAGTAACCAACTTAAAGCCACTTAATGAAGGAAATAATTTCATTGATATATCAAAATTGGCATAACAAAATATTTTTTAGTTTTTCTGTATTTTTTCATAACTCTCTTTAAGTAACTATAAATTGCTTAAAATTATATTTGTTTGAAGTTATACACCTATAGATTAAAAATAACTCTTAAATTACTTGAATTGATTGAGATTTGAATATTAATTACTTATTCAATTTTTTAATTTTAAAATTTAATTTTATTTCCAATAAGAATACCTTATTAACTAAGTCCACATCTTTATAGGTGAATAAATTTAGAAATTACTAAACACTTACTTTACACTTTTTGTCAATATGATAAGATCGTGGTATAACCTACTCTTAGGAATAAATTAACTAATAGAAAACAATTTAAGCATCATAAAAAATTTATCATATAAATATATAAAAACTTATGAGATGATTATAAGATCCACAGTTCGTAATTTGCATGGAGTAAAATTGTCATTACCAACAAATCATATTCCAATCTAAGAATTGAGGAGATAGTGGGAAATTGGAGAGGATTAAAGTACCCGTATTAACATTTTTGTATAACCAATTTATCATTTGAGCAAAACTTTACCCCATGAACATCATAAGTATCAGAAATTACTATGATAACAAAAAAAATTAAAATTTAGAGGCAAACTATGGAATTTGTATAATCCTTAAAGTAATGTAAGTTGAATAATACAAAGGTTTAATATCATTAAAGGCTTTTATAAAATTACTCTTTTTTCAAAACAAAAGGAAAATTCTTAAAAGAATTTAGTTAAAGAGGTATTTTTAATTTAATTATTATGTTTTGAATTTTATATTGCATTATACTATGAATTTTAACTAGGGATTATAAATTACAAAATTTAAAACATTTTTAGATTTTTTTCATTTTAATGCCCAATCTAAAAGTTTGCAATTAAATATCTAAACTTTTAAAACAGACAACTTAGTTTAAAAGGTTATTTTTATTAGTTATTTTTATTGATATGGGTGATAGAACAATATAAAGGCTAGCATTTGAAAAAGCTACATGACATCTTCTTCCCCAAATAGTTTGAGTATTAAATAAGTGACAATATTTCCAATACATAATCATTTATGTGTTAACCATATGAGGCTCAAAATCTATATTAATAATGATGAAGAGCCAAATAAACCCTTCAAAGTTAGTCTTTCCATTGCTATATAAACTATATCAACACAATGTTAATAAAGACATTTTTTTTAAAATGAGTTATTTATCCAAATTTTAGTCTTTATGTTGATATATCATCTACATTAGAAAAATGTTCATAAAAATAATAATTTGAAATTAGTTGTCCAATTCTTAAAGTTTGGATAATTAATTAAAAACTTTAAAGAGTGGACATAGAAGTAAAAAATCTAAAAATGTTCAACGTTTGTTTTTATTTCATATAATTATTATGACATTATAGGGCATGTTTCATTTAAGATCTATTTTGCATTTTTTTCATTTTTAAATTAGTAAAAATATTTTAGTTGATTTATATATATTTTTCCTTTTTTTCATAATCTAATTTCATTGTTAACTAGGTAACTGTTACTTAATTAGTTAAAATTAAATAATACTAAGAATTATGGTTTTTATAATTCAATTATTCAAATCATACAATTATTTATTTTGATAAAAAATAGAATTTCTTGTTGGCATTTTCCAAAAAATATTATTAAAAGTTAATTTACCTCTAATTGTATTTAATAATTTGTTACTTTCATTAGTAAAACACAATTACATTCATATTAACATTCAAGTAGAATTTTTAAAAAATGAATAAAAAGTATAATAAAAAATAAAAAATAGAAGTAAAATCAAATGACACATAAAACTAATATATATTGTGGTTTATTTATCAACCAAATATCGACAAGAAGAGTACCAAAAGCTTATAAATGTAACTATTTGATAATTTTTGCTAGACAAATAGTACAGACAACTAAGTCCAAAATTGTGCTCCAAAGCGCAATTAAGTCAAGTGTTGGAAACTTAAGAACTAACTAAAAACGAAGTAAGCTAACCAATAACAAGAACCTTAACAAAGTTTAAGAGATAATGAATAACTCTTATGCTCCGACGACTATAGAAGTCTTCTCAGAAGATTAAGATTTTAAAAATTGAAAACCAACATGTTTGGACAGTGTTTGAAGGGTAAAACTCTCCATAAGGCAACAGCCAAGAATCATCCTTACTGTTAAGCACTCTTGGGCAGTAGAAATAGGAGATTTAAAAACTTTGTACCTAGCTATTAGATAGTCTGTCTACAATTCACATCGCTTTTTTAGCTAATAAATATATAAAATAACACACACACACACACACATATATAATAGGGGTCTCTTATTGTAACTAATATGTTGTAAAAAGCAATAACATGACCTCCATGAGCAAGAACCATAGAATTACGGAATCATAAAAGAAATAAAAAGAATGAGTACTTTTCTTCTTGACAAAATTTCGCGAGATGGAAGACAATTATGAAATCCTTGTCCTAAAACTAAGCTGTCCTTTTTCTTCAATTTGATGTAGCAGATTAAAACAGCAAGATCAAATTTCTAAACTATTCTTGTATTCATATCAATAATACTGTTATGAATTCTTTAACTTGGAAAAGAAAGTTCTAATTTATAATTGAATAATCATATTATAAAACTATTTCTTTTTAATGTATTTGTTATTTATAATGTAACTAGTAACAAATTAGTGGCCATCGTGACTTCTAGATTCTGAAACTTGCATCTCTAGTATAATCAACGTGTAGGAATCCAGGTTTTTGATCATTCAAATGTAACAAGGAATAAGGTTCAGGGTAGATTTCTTCTTACTTTCTTAAAATTTGCAACGGGAATAACTGAAGATCAACACAAACACATGAAATCATAGGGTGGCTGCATACGTAGAGAAAAATCAAGAAAGCAAAAGGATGAAAAGAACGTAATGACATTGACATTGTGATTCATTTCTCACGTTAAACGTGCAAATCTGCTATAGGAGATAGATGGATTAATTCAAAGTCTCACCACATACACTCATGGCTCACTTACAGCTGATGTGCACACCTAAAGCATGGTCGTGATGAGAGTATTCAATTACAAGAAGATGAGTAGGAAGCTGAAAATAGTCGGAGTGTGAATTTGTCTATCCTATCCTTATCATAACAAGAATAAGTGATATTTTGGATATATATTCTAGCATTAGCATGATAAACAATTTATACCATCACTCAGATTTTTCATTAGTAATATCGTGTATGTAAGACCTGAATCACGGCTATGAAGATTTTTTTTCTAAATATTTCCTTACGTCGAGAATGCCACAGTTATTGCCAAGATCATGATCAATATACTTAGAAATAGCAATTATGACAAATCATAGATCACTCACGTTTAATTTTCTATACATTTTAGAGGCCTCACAATTATGATATGTCAAAAGATAAAAGGTGAACCTCAGGCTTTCTATTCTGAACAGTGTTTTAAATTGTGCAGTGCAATCATAATTCTGTCATAATACCGCCTTTGCTGTTGAATTTGTTATCGCATTTACAATTGCATATAAAGTGCTAAGTTAGATAAAGTTTACATATGCATTTAAGCAGCAGACAGTTTTGAGATCTATCTCATCTACGGAAAGAACTTGTATCATAAGGAAATCATGTAATACCAAGGTTCCTATTTCACACATCTATATGCTTTTGGTTCTATATATTGCCCCAGTTTCACTCTCAAGGAAGAAGAATAAATGTCAACCACAGACATAATATTTTAAAATGCATTCTGGAGACCAACCGAGTGCATGCAAGTGCTATATTCAGGCTTCTAACAAGCGACAAAATACCCATAAATTTTTATAACAGGATGTTGAAGTTACCATGATAATATTGCAGAGAAGCCTTCGATAAACTTAAGGAAGTTGCATCGTCGAGCTTGATTCATCACTTCCCTTATTTTGATCAAAGGACTTCTTCTTTTTCTTCTTCTCTGGAATCCCTCTTGCCTTGGCTTGATACTCCTTCACTTCTCGAAGGTATATTCGTATAGCAGCGTTACCAAAAGGACTGTTGTCCCTTGGGCCTCCGTTCTCCTCATAAGCAGCTCGCAACCGGCCAATAAGAGAATCCAAACTACCCCAAGCTTGCCTTAGTGGGCATGTACAAGGAGCAGGAGGCTCAGGGTGTCCATAAAAGATGCAGCCTTGTTGGTGAACTTTGGTCTTTCCAAACTGATCAATATAGCGAAGGAAGTCAAGAATATGATTGTAATCACAGTGAAACACTGGTACTGGTGGCCTCAGGCTCTTCAAATACTGCCCAAAAGTTTGCCAATCCCTTCTCTTTTGAGACTCATATCGACTCGGCAGAACTGCTGGGTGTTGATGATGAACATGCTCGTCTGATTCCTGCGCTGTTAACTCTTTCCCTCTCTCGCTTGACATTGTTACGAAGTTTATGCATGAAATTAAGAAATTAAAATTTACCTGCTTTGCCAATTAAGGCAAGGAAAATGGCCGAGAGATGAGAAAGATCGATCACATCATAGGGTTAGTGTGCTGTTGGACCAATGACAGTCGGTATCTTTTCAACCTTTTCTTCATCTTTCCTTTCCCTTCTCTTTTCAAAGGAGGCAATTACTGTTACTATACCTTTCACCAACCACTAAGTAAATTAACAACGGTACACAGAGTAGAACTACATATATATATATTAGTTTGCATAAATAATATTGTATTCAAAACCTTACCAATAAAACAACAGCTACTATTTCTTGTGCAATCATATGTTCTTGATTCTTCTCTAATGCTTACCTCATTCCGTATAGTATCAAAATTTTGATGATTCACACAATTCCTGTGCCCTACTACTGAGTAGCTTTTGCACTTAAAATCCCTGTTCTATTCAAAACCCTAGATTCTTTTGCTACCCTAAGGTTAGGCACGGTCCCTGTATTAGGTCGTGAATTTTTTATTACCACCAGACTAAATTTTTGGTCAACCTAACTTGGATTGAATTTAACATCCATATCTTGGTACCGAGAGATTGAACTTTTCGTGTATTAGTGTCCATATTCTAACTATAATCTTGACATATGTATGTTGTCCTGTCCACAAAATGTTATTTTAGTTAGATATTAGATTTGATTTTCTAAATTTCATTTTTGGTAGATATAAATTCTTAAACTTCTGCTTTTACGGTCAATTAATAATGTTCTTTCTTCCAAGAAAAAATAACTACTAATTTTCTTAATTAGTTACCCAAAATAAAGCACATGGAGCCTATATATACAAATAAACAAGAATGAAGTTCACTAGAAAAATAACATAAAGTTGACCATAATTATGTTAGCTCGAGGTTTTTAAATTAATGATTTTGATGATAACAATCAATAATATTTCAAATTTAGTTACATTTTAAAATTCAAATTTATCTGGATTATTTTAGAAAAGATAACTATATATTTAAAGAAATTATAAATTTTAGTTATAAACGTTTAACAATTCCATTTTCACAAGAATCAATTGAACAAACTTATACAAATAATCAGAAACAATTCCAAAAAATTTTGAATGGATAAGTTTCTATCTTTTGCTATATAGTCGAAGGATTCTTCAATTCACCTGATTCGATAGTCGATTTCAAGATGTAATCAAAAGAGTATCCAAACAATCATATATTTGGAGATTCTGTCAAAGAGAATGAGAAAAATCTTTTGATAGATTCAAAGTTGATTTAGTCAGCTAGTTGATTGAAATAATGACTAGTTGGAGGAATTCTTATTTAAAGGAGAGCTACTGCATTCAAATAGAAACCAAATTTCAGAAATACATCAGTAGTATTAATACTTACTCTCGAAAAATTACACTTTATACTTTTGCGCTTTAGAAAGTGAAAAACGCTTTATCAAGAGAGAAATCAATATTCACCGAAGCTCATATTGAGCAAATCCTATTTTCATTTCGTGAAAGCTTAAAGAGGCTTGTTAAATATTACTAGTGTGGAAGGTTAAAGAATCTTAAAAAAGATATACTTGTAAGCTTGAAGAGACTCTTCAAATTCTACTTGGAGATTATTAGTAAAACACTCAAGTTAGATACTTAGAGACTGGGCGTAGGTTTGGTTATAAGCTGAACCAGTATAAATTGGCTGTGTTATTCTTCCTCTTTCCCTAACTTTTAAATTTCCACATTACAGTTACTGTTGTTTTTAATTTGCAAGAGGCTCTTTTTATTTCATTTTTTAATAGTCTTCTTTTATTTTAAATTTTCACAAGCTCCTATCATTTATAAGAATTGATAGCAACTTGCAAAATTTTCAAGTCACCTTCATAGGCTCCTATATTGTTAAGGAAACCATATAATCATAGTAGAAGATCAAGAGAATGGAGAGGTCTTGATACGCTTCAGTATATTCTAAGAGACC
>JANSVA010000009.1:946335-961392 GCA_025504915.1 Erythroxylum reticulatum | reverse complement strand
AAACAGAAATAAAAAACAACAAAAGAAAAATAAAAGTGGAACCAAACGACCCCTAAATAACTTATTTTAGAAGTTGTAATTGATTCGCCACCTTCTTATCAATTAAAAGATAAATGTGCTAAATGACTTATTTTAGCAAAAATTGAAGGATTTTATATGCAGAAAATAAAAACCCAAAATGATAGCTTTATTCAAAAGTTGTGAATTTTGAAGGAATCCATATGTAGAAAAAAAAACCCAAAATGGCATAAATTTAGCAATTAATTAAATGTTAAACATAAAAAAATAAAATTGAATGAATATATATGTAGAAAATAAAAAAAAACCAAAAATGATATATATTAGGAAATTATCTGAACATTGAGCATAAAAAAAGAAATTGATACCAAAAAATACATTATAAGACTATAAATTTTAATAATTTTCGATAGTTTATTATAATTGAATAAAAGAAAGCAACTTTCCTCATAATTTAATCAATTCTTCCAAAATTTTATATGTTTTAAATTTCATATAAAATCCTTATACTTTGTCAAAAGTCTGAAATTAGTCTAGAAGTAGCAATGGCGTTTAAAGTAATCTTAACATAATGGAAGGATTAATTTTAAACATTTCATAAAATATAAGGACTCCTTTCATGATTTTTAAAGTATAGAGATCTTTTGTTGGAATTCAACTATCTATGTTTAGCTTTTATTCTTTAAAGAACAAAAGAAAATGTTAGGAGGTGAGTTGTAATATTAATAGTCATGTGCACTTAAAAAAGAAATTCTGACTCCTACGATTTGAACTCATGGGAATTCGATCTCTTCATGTATACATGCATGACTCTCAGTGTACAAGAATTTTTATCTTTAATTTGATTAGAGTTAACAAGTCTAACTTATTATAGTAATTTACTAAGTATTTTACCATATATAGCAATAAGAAATTATACAATTCCTTCTCCTACAATGCTAATTATATTTTTTGTTGAATCTTTTTCATAAGATCTTGAATTATTAGAACTTGGATTTATTTATCATCCTAAACAAATAAACTAAGACTTACCTTTTAATACGAATTTTATTGGCAATTTTGTTGAGATGTTTGCTTGTAATCATAGTATTTCTATCTCTCTGTCTTGTCTAATCGTTCCTATAGGTTTTTGTTTAAATAGAGAGTAGTGGACTTTCAATGCATCAACGTACTTTTCTAAAGCTTACCTTTCAAATTGCTTAAGAAATTCATGCCATTAGATTCAATCTTAACTTCAAAGCTGTAAGCTGCAGAATTTGCTCCCAATAAACTGCTTCAAAGCTCGAGACATTAACAAAATAATTCTTAAATTTAAAAGAGAAATTTCTTCCAACTACACCTTCTCTAATGTGTACATCAATTGGAGTTTGTATTTCATCATGGTTTTAACCATTACAAAGCTCAGCGAGTCGGTGTCCATTTCTGGAGCGTGAGACGCTTGTCATTCATATGCCAAGGAACAACTTCCATAATTTTATGAACACTAGATTCACTACAGAATATTTGATATAAAGACATCGTTTTCATTAGTCAATGTACCTTCTAATCTCAGTTTTTTTTATTAGTAGATACCTAAAGTTGAAGTTAAGGAAAAGCAAGCCTATTCTCAATAAAATATTCCATCAATAATGAAGACCACTTATTGGCTCCTTCATACATAATCTCGGGACATAGTATGCTATCCCTTATTAGAAATTAGGGGTATGAAACTTAATTTCTGAAATGTTGATGAGTCACTGATGTCTTGTCACCAAGACATTTGGTTCACTATTCAAGAATTATTGGCATTCAAAGTTTAATTTTTAAAACGAGAGTCAAAAGATATCTTTAAGAATCCAACTGGTGAAAATAAATGTTATAACACTGGGAATAAGTAAGGGATGAGAGAGCACAAGATAAGAACTATACGCTATCTGAGGCAAGGAATTAGGGAATAGTTGGGGGTGAGAGGAAGGAGGAGAATATGTACAATGGGTTGCTCAAAGATATCGCTAGCACTCAATTAGACAACTAAAAGAGAAGCAATAGAATTGGTTTTAAGGAGAGTGAAGCAGTCATGTTTCTAATAACAAAATTAATAAAATATAAAACTAGAAGTGATGTTAAAGGGGATAACTCTAAATATCATTACCTAGAAACAATAAATATTCAATTTGATCAAAAAATAAAGGAGAGAGAAATAAGAAAAAATGAAAATTATTAATGACAACCTCATATCGCTCCCTTCTTTATTATTAATTGTAATTTGTAATATTCTAGAAACAAATCCTATTAAATATTTTAAGAAACGTGTGAAACAAAATTATGATAGTAATAAAATAGGGACAAACCTAATTGGATAGGTAACTTGTACTTTCACAATTCAGCGCAATTGAGAACAACGAAAATCAAAGGCGGTCGAAAAGACACTGTATGAGATGTGGATAGGAAAGGTTCCTACTTTGTCTTTTATAAAGACTTGGTGATGTGAAGCATATGTTAAAAGGTTAACATCTGATAAACTTAGACCCAAATTTGATAAATGCTTTATTGTAGGGTATCCTAAAGAAACTAAAGGACACTACTTTTACAATCCCATTGAGAGCAAAGTGTTTGTTGTTTGAAATGGTGTCTTTCTAGAGAGAGAATTTCTTTTTAAAGGAACTAGTGAGAGTAAAGTACATCTTGAAGAAATTCAAGAGTCATAGGAGAATGCTCTAACCTTAGAGGAGCCTCATTTAAATCTACAAAGTGTTGCAAAAACTGTACCTATGACACCATCCCCGTGTAGGTTTGAAAGGGTCCATCGCAAACCCATAAGGTATGGTTTCTTAGTGACAGAACATCATGATCTATTACTAATAAAGGATGATGAACCTACATCCTACATGGAAGCAATAATGAGCCCTGACTTCGACAAATGGCTCTAGCCTATGGAATGTGAAATGGAATCCATCTACTAAAACAAAGTATGGGTTTTGTTTGACCCACCTAATGGTGTAAAAACCATTGAGTGTAAGTGGGGTTTTTAAGAAGAAAGTTGACATGGATAGCAATGTATATATATACAAAGTGTCATTGGTGACTAAGGGTTTCAAGCAAATTCATAACATTGACTATGATGAGACCTATTCCCCAGTTACGATGCTTAAATCCATTTGCATCCTCCTAGCAATTACTGCATACTATGATAATGAGATTTGGTAAATGGACGTGAAAACAACTTTCCTTAACGGGTATTTAGAAGAGGATGTATACTTGAAACAACCTAAAGGTTTCATATCTGCTAAAAATGCTGGGAAATACACAAGCTTCAATGATCCATTTATGGATTGAAACAAGCTTCTCAGAGTTGGAATCTTCATTTTAATGAGGTAGTCAAAGAGTTTGGTTTCCTAAAAAATGAAGAAAAACTTTGTGTTTACAAGAAGAATAGTGAGAGCGTAACTATTTTCTTAATCTTTTTTGTACATGACATACTACCCATTACAAATGACATTCTTATGCTTTAATCTATGATAGCTTAGTTAGGAATTTGTTTTGCGATGAAAGACTTAGGTGAAGTAGCCTACATCTCAGGTATTAAAATCTATAAAGATAGATCTAGAAGGTTTATTGGACTAAGTCAAAGCACTTATGTCGATAAGGTTTTGGACAGATTCAATATGCAAGAATCTAAGAAAGGTGTCTTACCCATGTCACATGGCATAATTTTGAGTAAGACTTAGTGCCCTTTGACATAAGATGAGTGAGACCACATAAGTAGGATCCTATATGCATTTGCTATAGGATCCATCATGTATGCCATATTGTGTACTCATGTGGATGTTGCATGTGCTTTGAGCATGGCGAGTAGATACAATCAGATCTAGGTGAAAGTCATTGGATATGTTGTTAACAACATTCTTAAGTACTTGAGAAGAACTAAGGATATGTTCTTAGTCTATGGAGGTGAGAAAGAGACATTATTAGTGGTTAGACTAATTCCAGTTTCCAATCAGATAAAGATGACTTCTGATCATAGTCAGGATTTATATTATACGTGAATGATGGTGTAATGTGTTGGAAGAGTTCCAAGTAGGACACATTTGCTGATTTTACAATAGAAGTTGAGTACATTACTGCTTCAGAAGCAACAAAGGAGGCTGTTTGGGTTAGAAAGTTCATCTCTAAGCTTGATGTGGTTCCTAGCATTATAATAATGGAGCCATTGCCCAAGCTAAGGAAACAAAATCTCATCAAAAGACCAAACACATACTCAAACATTTTCACCTTATTCTACACATTATTGAAAGATGTGATGTGAAGGTGTGTAAAGTGTTGACAAACGTTAATATAGTTGATATGCTGACTAAGCTTCTCCCCTAGGCTAAGCATGATCGTCATACTTGTGCATTAGGCATTAGACATATGGATGTATGATCACGTAAGAGTGAAATTTTGCGATATGTTTTTTTTTAGTATGATCCATTAATAATACCCAATTATTGTTGTTGTGTTCATATTTAATGAAGTTATAAATAAATTAGGATTATGATCCCATTAATAATATGTATATCACAATTGGTCATCAAGTAAGTGACTTGATTGTGAGATCCTATTGTAACATAGATACAATTATTCTAAATGTCCCTAGTCAATGTCATTAATGTATTGATTAACTGATGACCATGTTTAACGGATCATTAATAAAGAAATATTAAGTTAATCACATGGGTTCATGTTGGAGAACATGTAATTGGACTGACCCATTATAAGAACACTTCAAGGATTGTTATATAAGTGTCATAAATGCTTCTTATCATAGCTGCTAAGTATGGTCCTTTGACTTGAGTTTGTCACAGTTTCCTATATATGGAATAGTTTGTTTTGACATTGTTAAACGTCAGCCATAAAAGGTGATTATAAAATCAATGCTCAAGAATTCTACGAACCATTTGAAGGAATATGGATGAACAAGATGGAATATGTCTCTCTCTCCTATATAATTGGAGAAAGATATCCTTGGGCCTTTTAATGCGATGAGACTGATAAGTACATGGCCGTGTACAAATGAGGTGAATGTCAGTTGTTTGTTTCATAGTCTAACTTAGAGATTGAGAAACATGACTAACAAAGGTGACACCATTTCAGGCCTTATGCTCAATCGAGATATAATGAGACAAAGGGACCTCATGTGGATAATTAGTTCTTGTGCAAGTGAGAGATTGTTAGTGTATGCCCCGCAGACCAATTATAAAATGCATTCTAACTATCAGTTGTGATTTAGGTAGTGTCGTATTATGAAATTATGTAATATTGGGTAGTTATAATGTCTTATTAGAGGCCGCTTATAACATGTGGGCCTAAAAGAAGTTTGGGCCTGTTATTAATATTAAATAAGCCTACAGGGCTGCACACCAAACAAGCTGAACATTCGATGGGCCTAATTCAGATTTGGTCCTAGTTTAACTCGTACTTAACTAGTTAAGGTTTTTCTATATAAATAGATATATAGGTGATTAGAATATGGATGGTTATGTTCATAACCCTAGCACACTTCTTCATCTAAAGGAGAGGGATGAGATTGGTGCTAGCACACTATGAGTGTGATATTCAGTCCTGCATATGAGTCGATATCGGTAGAGGCATGATGTTTGATGGGCTCTTTCCTTGCACTACTAATTCCTCGTATTATTTTTGTTGCAGAAAGGTATAATTCGATCTTGAATTTGGTTTCAATATTCACATGGATCTTGGCATTTCGGATTTAAACTTACAAAATTTATTACTATTAATCATTCGAAATCCTTAAACTTATTAAAAATAGAGTACTCCAGAAAATCATTCCCATAAGAACTATACTAGTATATATATTAATCTTAGTTAAATAATAAAATAATAATAAAATTTAAAGATGGTAACCAAATAATTAATCTAATATAAATAAGATAATTGGCTATTGAAAATGAAATAAAAATGAAAAAAAGCTAGGCTTTTAAGGTTTATTTATTTGGAATTATAATTTTTGTGTAAGATCAATTATTAAGGATGAAATAATAGTTAAAATAATGCATCTATGCCCTCTCTCAAGGCACGAAGGTACATTTAATTATGTTATTTTCTCCTTGATTGCAGTTGAACCTAATCAAACTTATTAAACATAGTTAATCTATTTGGCTATCACAACATTCTACAATACTTTCATTCTTTAGATCTAAGATGTTTATTCTCTTAGTGCATGGATCATACTTCTACTTTCAATTCTTCATATAGTTCCTAAGATGGAATCTATAATGATTAGACATAAATCAAAGATTAAGAATAAAGAGAATAAATTCGATAAAAACAATAACAATTCATGCATTGATAATTGAAAGATCCATCATAAATTGCATCCCAAAACCGAACTAGGTATTTAACTACTGAACATAACAAAGAAAAGTTAAAACAAGACAATCTTAACATAAAAGGAAGAAATAAATAGAAGAGTTATCACAATCTCCTCTAAAAGAGGTTATCACTAACCTTCAAATTCTACTACAAAATTCTAATAAATGCATTTATAATCTAAGTTCACACAAGAGTTCTAGGATAATTAGACTTGTAATTATATATTTCCTCAAAGTGATTTTTATGAGAATTGGTACTAAACTACAAAAAAAAGTAGACAATTGGCTATGTAATAGAAAATGTAGCTAATTGTTTAAAAAATGTCACCTATAGTTATTTATGAAGTTTTTGTTTCATTATAGAAAGCGTCACTAATTCCTGAAAGCTGAAAAGTATAAGCGACATTTCGAGAAAACATAGACAAAAAGTATTATCTAAGATTTTTTTAGCTAAAACATCATAAAAACATACTTAAAAGTTGAAATCTTTGCTGGGAAAATTTTGGCATCAAATGATTTACAATGAAAATAAAACTTAGCTAATAGTTTTTACCTATGTTTTCATCTTTGTAGCTATATACTATTAGGTATGTCTTTATAACGTAGCTAATAATAATATATAATGTATTGACATGTTTTTAACTGTGAATTATAAAATTAAAATGTAGAAAAATTATTACTTGAAAATATCGAGCATATTATATATAAAATAAAATTATATAAATATCATTAAAATCTACCAACAAAAAGAAAATAACATTAAAGGGATGCCATTTATTGCTATATAAGATATTAATGACAACTTGAAAAATTCTTATAAAGAAAACAATAAATAAAGAGATCGGTTTACAAAGTATAATTTATCATGCTTAAATTAAAAAGAAATTAAAGTATAACCTGAACAACTACCTAATGTTATCCATGTCTATTAACCTATAATCATCTAAAAAGTTTAGTTAAAATCAACTAAAAATATTGTGTATATTGATATAGTAAGTATATGGTTCTAATTAAAGCAAATACTATATAACTTTACCATTTACAAAAAAATCACTCATTAATTGCATCTTCATCCATTATGTAATCTAAGAAAAAAGTATTAAATTTAAATTATAGTATATAAAGGAAGTGAAAGAAAAAATTATATTATAATTAGTACCCTTTACTTTCCTCTTCATTTCTATCATAATTTGGGCCAAGTAATATCTTGAATAACATATCATGTTTTGCTAATTTTGCTTGAGTTTCTTGTCCCCTAATTACTTCAACTTGTAAAGCAGCCTTAAGCTTATTATTTTCCCCTTGAAAGTGTTCAATGATTTTTATATATTTTGATGTTGAAACATTCGGTTGAGGACTATAACTAAGGCCTTTCACACAAACTTCTTTAATAACTCTTACTTGTTATTCTAAAATTTTAAAAAAGAAAATTCAATATTCAATCCACATAATACTATTTACTACCACATTAATAAATGAACAAAATATTGAACCAACTTTTATACTTACATAGTTTTGTTTGCTTCTACTAAAACCCATCTTTTACCTTCCTTATAGTGAGTAATTTTATATGGTGTGATCCTATCACACTCTAGTCTATGTAGTTCCTTCTCACTCTATTTTATGAAACAAAAAACAATGTACAATAAATAATGTTGTGTTTAATGATTTAGGTATAACTTGCAAACATAGATCTTACATATTCATTTTAAACAACTATAATTGAATTTGATCCTTACTTATAAGGTGTTTTCATTTTTAATTGACCTTTGCCTTCTCACAATTTTCCTAAATGAAGAAAAAAATAAAACTAGTTGTTAAATCATCTAATAAGATTAATGCAAGCAAATGCGAAAGCAAAGAAAACAAACCTAAACTTTCAGGTCAGCTCAATAATCACACAAACTATTCCAGATTTCCTTAAATTTTCATTTGGGAACATGGATTTGTGCTTTCATATAAGAATGAAAAGATTTATAATGCTTATTTAACTTGAAACGACAATCTAGTCCTTTATTTCAATAATGAAGTAGTATAGTTTAAAACATCTAGGTTCTCAATATACAAAATATTTAATTTCAATTATTAAAAATAAGTAAAAATGTAATTAATATTAAAATCATTTGAACACTATTGCATATAGTTAAAGATTTTGAAAGATTATCGCAACTTTATCCAAAACAATTTCAAGCATGTGGTCTTCCTTTAAATCCTTAACATGTTTTAGACAAGGTAATTTTGTTCTTTAAATAGTCTCCAACTCACTTAACAATTTCACATATTGGACCTTGTTTATAAGAAGACCTTACTGAGTATCAGTCGGTATTTATAACTTACAATTCATTACAAAATTCATTCGTTCCATTTCATAACCTCTAGTTTTTGCCTCTGGCTCTTTTTCTAATACTATAATTGGAAGCTGACAATAGATGAATAATGATAAGAAAATATTAGAATATATAAATTTATATTTGTGTATAATTATAGTAAAAGATATTAAAGATTAACAAACCTGCACTAGTTGCTTCATTGTTGTTTAAGGTAAAATGAAGTTGTTATGAATGTCTTGAAGGAAGAATATTATTATTTCTATATTATGGCAATGTACTAGCACAAGCTCTATTTCTTATGGCTAAAAAATTAATATGATAAGTATATATATATTCACTTGAAATTTTTAACCTGCATGACTAATTTCATTGTTGTTTGAGTTATAATGGTGTTATTGGTTGGGAATTGAATATTTGACACTAATTGATTGATTTGGTTGAAATTGCACATCCTTCTATTCTATAATTTTGATAACTATCACCATTTTTCCTTTATTTCTACTAGGTGCTATTATGTTAGGTATATATAAGAAAATACATAAATGTTATCAAAATTACAATAAGACAATACAAAGAGCACTTTCATGATACATCAAATCGTCATAATCAAGACTGACATATCGCATCATAACATAACTCAAAATAACTAGACTTGCAACTATAGTAGTGGTGAGTCAAGGTCGATCCCATTGAGAGTGTATGTAAAGCTCTTGAAATGACAATAATCAACGGTTAGTTTTCTTTATTTTTTAAGTGGGGGCAGGGTTGGATTGGTTTAATAATGAAATAAAATAAAACTGAACTAATGAAAAGAAATTAAAGAAAACATTCTAAAATGATGAAAGCAATGAATTCGTTAGGGACCTAGTTCTTTTGTTCAATCTCAACCTACACCCAGTTAAACATATTTCATTAGATCATTGTCCTTATACCTCTCTTTGAACTCTTGGTCATAGATTAACAACAAAGTCTGTTAATCCTAGTTTTTCCTTAAGTCATAGGTAATAAGAAGAACTCGTTAATTAACCTTAACTAATGGATAAACTAGGAGACACTCTCTAGGTTTAATCAGACAGCCACCTAATGAATGAGCAAAACAGATCAATCTAAGTAATAATCTTATAAGATCAAATTATTTAATCTAGGTTATGTTATCCCTAATGATATAATAACATTAGTTACTACAAATGAATTCAAACATGACTATTATGTATCGTATTTAAAGTTCTAGCAGTGGGTTCTTATGAAAAAAGTCCAATAAAGCATCAAGATCATTCTTACAAAATACCTAATCCATAAACGCAAGATAACATAAACAATTCGTAAAGAGAGTAAGAATAATAAACACAATGAGAATATGCGTAATTGAGTTTTTCGAAATCAATGTCACCTCCGAATTGACATCAAGATATCTAGCTCTCCATAGATCTCCAAAGGATGAGAGGTTTTCCCCTCTTCATACTCCTGAAATCTCAAAATTGAGAGCTCCGTCTTTCTCCAAATGAAAACATGCCTTTACCGTCACAAAAACATCATTTTTATACCAAAAAGTAGGGTTTTCGGGTGCGTTAGTAATGTCTTATAACAATGAGTGGACGGCCGTGAGACACCTTACATAGGCATGACATGGGATGTCAAGCTCATGCAACTAGTGCCATGCCCATGACAAGTGTGTCATGGTCGTGACACCTCTCACAGCCATGGAAAATTTTGCATGGCCGTGAGATACATCTTATAGCCTTAACTTGTGTTAATCTTCATTCCTTTTGGTATTTTCTTATCTCCTCTTGCTTTAATCCTTCTCGCTCTTGCTCTATGAAGACAAATGAGTATGAAACTTTGGAAAATGGCTTAAACAGAGTGCTTTAAACTCACTTAAGCTCTTTCGCTTTTGAATTGTACTTAAAAACAAAAATGAACTAAAGTAAATATCTTGAGCATTTTCATATGATTAATCACTATATTTTATGTAATAAATGTATAACAATTAAGCACATATCAATTTCCCCCACATTTAGCTTTTGAAAATTTTTTTTACCATAAGCAAAGATGAATGAATTTTAAAAACTATAACAAGAAATCAACATTCAACGCTTCTACTCATGATCAACCAACATTCAACACCTTTAGAAATTGATCAATCTAATGGTAGACTTGGAGAAAGTGTGTTTAAATAAGATATATTAATGGGTACAGTCAAATACCATTGATGATCTGACATTCCACAACTTTACAAATCATTTCATTTCTCCACCACTAAGGTTTACATGCATAATCATGAATCAAAGGACTTTTTAGGGTTGTAATGTGGGAAAAGTTAGATTGTGTAATGTGAAAGCCATCAAAGCTAGTGAAATAGGAAAAATACTTAATATAACATCAAGCACAAAAAACCAACATTCACTCACAATTGTGTACATCAACTACAATGAATGCAAAAACTATGCTTCCTAGCTCAAATTCAAACTCTTACACCTTATAAGTAACATACTTAAATCACCCATTCACTACAACTTTAGGAGGAGGAACTAATCACAAATAACTTTGAAAACTATATTCGTTTCCCCCTTGATAATTTTATTTAAACTGATATGTTTTCTTTCTTTCCTTTTCTTTTTCTTTTTCTTTTTGAATTTTCTTTTCTCTTTTTCTTTTGCTTTTTTTCATATATAAACATTAAAAGAAGCTACATCAACATGGGTATTTCATTTACAAGACACAAAATAGCATCCCAACAATTATAACCACCCCATATTTATGCACACCCTCACACTTATACTTCTGTACATCCATGATCATCAACAATCAACATGTAATGTGGTTTATATAAAAAGAAAGGCTAATAATGCTCAAAGGGAGTTAACAAAGGAAAATGCATAACGATGGGTAGGCTATTTGGCTAATGTAGTTTTCAAAAATAAAGAATGCCTAATCATTTTCATGTTATTGCATGTGATAAAAATGTGTTCTTGAATAGAAAATCAAAGCAAAGTCAGGATGTACATGTCATGAAGGTCACACATAAGCAAAAGACAATAAAATTGATATGGATGTGTCATTCTATAAAGGCTCAAAATCTCACTAGCTTATGTCTACCACTAGTCACTACTCTTTTAAAGATAGTGCACATTAACCAATCATAACAGTAAAAGTACATGTGAAAGTTGCCATAAATTCTTCTAGTCAATTCAAACTCTAATCATGACTATATAATCCTAGAAGTAATAGAAAAAAGATTGTTTGTTTGATTATCTCTCTTTTTGTTAAAAACTTAAAAACAAGCAAACCTGAAAATAAATGTGCATACAAAAAGAAAAGCAAAACTGTAAAGAAAAGAAGTTAACTTCCCTTGGGTTGCCTCCTAAGAAGAGCCTTTATTTAGTGTTGTTGGCTCGAATCCATACTTTGCTAACATAAAAAGCCTATGATCCTTGGGTGTCATAGTTTGAGTTTCCTCCACGTTAGATTGTTCAGGATAGGGTCTCAGTTGATGACCTCTTATCTCCAGCATCTTCCCTATCTTCAGATTTCCAATCTCTACTGAATCCCCACACTCTTGGAATATCTCAAATGTCTCTTCACCTTTTTCCTCCTCGTTTCATTCCTCCAATCTACTATGTAAAGGTGAAAGACTAATATTAAAAAACAACAAGGGACTCAGCATTTACCATTAAGCTAAATGATATTTCCTTTTCTGCTTCATGCTCCTTTTGCACTTCTTTGACACAAGCAATTCCTTTATTAGTTCTCATAAGATTTTTAAGCTCCTCTTCACTTTATAAGTTCTCTACATTATCTTCCCTTAGATACACCTCAGGTTGATAAGTTTGCTTTTGTTCACTTTATGATGCTAGGAAATTAAGAGCTTTTGTCATCTGACCCATCTGGCTTGCCACATTTTGGAGTCTAAACATTGTTTCTTAGTGAAATTGCATCATATCCTCCTAGAAATACTGTACACTCTATTAAATAACCTGTTGAAGTTGAATATTGTTAGTATTTACAATATTAAGCATGTCTTCCAGAGATGTACCTGAGTTGTGATAAGAATTTTATCATCTATACGAGAATTGTTTTCTATCTTGCATAACATTAAGGAATTAATTATGTTGATTATCACATTTATAGCTAAAATTTGTATTATCACTCTAAAAATGGTTATAAGATTGTGAACATGAGTTATAGAAAAAAATACTTTTGTCCATGATTTTTTTAAATTGTTTTATAAACAAATACTAAACAAAATGTAAAAAGATTAAGAACTAATTACAAACAAATATGTACAAAACAATAATTAAAATTAAAAAAACTAAAACATCGTACTCAAAAATGGTGTCAAAATTAACGTAGCGTGTCGTAACATAACTTAAAATAACTAGACCTACAACTATAGTAGTCGTGAGTCTAGGTCTCCCATAGAGAGAGTGTGTAAAGATTTTAAAATGAAAATAATCAGTGGTTAGGTTTTGGGGGGTTGGATTGGCTTACTAATGAAATAAAATAACACTAAACTAATGAAAAAAATTAAAGAAAACATGCTAAAATGATGAAACTGATGAATTCATTAGGGACACGATTCTTTAGTTCAATCTCGATCTACACCCAGTTAAACATATTTCATTGGACTATTATCCTTATACCTCCCCTTGAACTAGTGGTCATAGATTAACAACAAATTCTGTTAATCCTAATCTTTTCTTAAGTCATAATTAATTAAGAAAAGCTTATTAATTAACCCTAGCTATTAGATAAACTTGGAGATGCTCTCTAGACTTAATCATACAACCACCTTACAAATGAGAAAAATAGACCATTCTAAGTAATAATCTCACAAGCTCAGATTATTTAACCTAGGTTACATTATCCATAAGGATATAATACTATTTGCTGCTATAAATGAATTCAAACATGACTGTTACGTATCATATTTAAAGTTCTAGCATTGTGTTCTCATGAAAAACAATCTAATAGAGAATCAAGATCATTCTTACACAATACCCAATCCATAAATGCAAGAAAACGTAAGCAATTCGAAAAGAGAGTGAAAATAACAAACACAATGAAAAATATGTTTAACTGGGTTCTTTGGCATCGATGTTGCCTTCGAATTAGCGTTGGGATTTCTAGCTCTCCATGGGTGTCCAAAGAATTAGAGGTTTGACCCTCTTCATGCTCCTGAAATCTCAAAATCGAGAGCTCCCTCTTTCTCCAAATGGAAACATGCATCTACTTTCACAAAAGCATCATTTTTATATAAAAAAGTAGGGTTTTCGGGTGAGCTGGAAGTGTCTACCAACCATGAGTGGGTGTCTTGCTGCTATGAGACACCTTGCATGGACGTAATGGTATGAAAAGTGTGTCGTAGGCGTGATACACCTCTAAAGGTTGTGACAAATTTTTCATAGGCATGACATTAGATGCATGGGTGTGACAACATGACAAGTGTGTCATAGACTTGACATACCTCTAAAGACCATAACAAATTTGTCATGGTCATGAGAGCATCTTATGGCCTTGACATTTGGTAATCTTCATTCCTTTTGGTATTTTCTTGTCTCCTCTTACTCTAATCCTTCTTGCGTTTGCGCTTTCAACTCACTTTAGCTCTTCTGCTTCCGAATTGTACCTAAAAACAAAAATGAGCTAAAGTGAGTAGCTTAAGCATTTTCATATCATTAATCATTAAGTATTATGGAATAAATGTATAAAAATTAAGCACATATCAAAGATACATTAAATCACAAACATTAATTGCATTAATAACATAAATGTTATTGACATTATGTTTGAGACAATAGAAAAAGCACTTTCATGATACATTCAATCTTCATAATCATGATACATTTAATCATCAACACTAATCACATTAACAAAATAAATGTTACCAATATTATAATTAGACAATAGAAAGAACACTTTCATGATACCTTCTGTAACATACCACTTCCATAAAACATATGCCCGAACATCCAGAGGATATTCGAGGACATATCTTATGAGAATGACACGTTATTATAGTCACATTAACTTAATATGGAATCACACATAAAAAAAGTATTCAAAATGGTTAAAGCTCATTATATTAACAAAATAAACTTACTTACATTATACCATTACTATTCATATCCTTGTATTTACATTACATAGCATTTGAGAGTTTACAACTCCATATAAAATGTTTAACATAAAATGAGAAGCTAAACAAACACTTCATAACTAGACTGTAACATCCCATTACCTGCGGGGAGGCCATAATAGTAAAAATGAGTGATTAATGAGAGCTAAGAAATGCATTTTCATGCTCATGCATAATATGACATACACATACACATGAATTGTGAAGTTGTTGCATATGAAAA
>JANSVA010000009.1:920148-946235 GCA_025504915.1 Erythroxylum reticulatum | reverse complement strand
TTAAGTACTGTATGGTTGATGTGAGATTATGAAATGCATGTATGAAATGTTCCGTCTCGCTTGGATTTGTCTCGGTTTTGTATATATGTTTTGTTGTCTATATGGTGCCCCCGTATCCTCCCAGGGGGCATTAGGGCATCACACGACTTCCAAGATGAGCCGTCGATACCCTAGGTCCTAGGCCAAATGTAGACCCGAGTGAACTCCTCAGAGTTCTGCCTCAAAGGGCGAACCCCGCCCAATCCTGTGAATAAATCCACCATACCATTGTCCCTGGCAGTCCCTGATCAAACCTCCCCCCGTAGTAACTTAGTGACCAGACTTAACAGCTCCATCAGTATTAAGCTTGACCCAGTCGTCGGGTGGTGTGGTCCATCAAACAGGGTGCCCCACACCTACCTCTGGGTTGCCAAACACCCTCCGTTCTAGGGTTCTCGTCCGTTGGATCTGGCATAACATCAACAAGGAGGCCAATTATGACCCCAATAAATTAAAATCATTTACTATATGACATCTTGTAGTCAGGTACATTTATACGATCTTGATTCATACACTAAGTGGGTTTGTTAGTAGCTTCAGCATCATCAGGAACATGGACATGCTTTATTTATGGATTATAAGTGAGAGGAAACTAATACATCTAGGACACAACTTAGTTTAGTATTTCTAGCATCATAGTAAGGAGAAGAAGGTGGGGCCGATATTCATTAGGCCCCACTAACATGACTAGTGAAAATGGGAGTCTTCATCTGACTACCACCGATAAGGTTATTTGATAACATAGTCGTTCTCAATCTAAATATTATAAAGAATATACACATTTTTTTGAGGAGGCAAGGACCAATAAAAGAAGTAGATGGGGATCGTCATAACATACTAGAGTAGTTATCGAGACAAAGTGGGATAACTTCTCAAATAACACAAGCAAGCCAAGGAGTCTAGCACTACCTCTGCTTCAGGATAAACTAAAGATTGCAATATTGCAGAAGTATATGGGAATGATCATAAGTAGGTAGACAATTATAGGAGATAACTAGTGGGAGCTAATGACATGTGTGTCGCAGCTGGAGGCATATGATCTATCGATGAAGGAGGTGTTATATAGGATGGCAAGTCACCTCAGAGTTAAGAAACCACCTACATCAACCAGATTTGGGCCATCATATTCCCCTTTCATAATAGCGCCCGAGGATATAGAGACCATAGACATTCTCAGTACACTAGATGACTAACAACTACAAAGGCAATCCGAGAAGTTCGACTAGGAATTTCTTTTATTTTCCATTTTATTATATTATTTGTTGTTTTATTTATTGTTTTGTTTTGTTTTATAGTTAGTATGGGATTAACCTTACTAAACTTTGTTATTACATTGTTAATCCATTTTATTTTATTATTATTTATTTCTTTTTATGTTTCTTTTGTCTTTTTATCACCTCTCATTTCTTTTTTACAAGGACGAATATATATTATCGAAAGGAATTTTCATCAAATTCAAAAATTGTAATTATTATTATTATTCAAGGAAGCATATCAAAATATTCCTTTCTTAATTTTTTGTGTTTACCTTGATATTATATTTTTTGTGCTTCTATTGTGTACATTAAGGACAATGTATATTTTTAACTATGGAGAATGGGTTAATGGAAATTTCAAAGATAGAGCTGTGACCAGATAGTGTGTTGAGTACTAATGAGCTAACCCAACCATCTCTCCAGCAGGGCTATCTTCTCCTGGTCTAGATGTGGTGTCCTTACCCTGGGTATTTCCACACTCTTCTAATTATGTGCTACTCCTCCCATCTGGGATGGAGGTGAATGTGACTACGACAGTTACTCCGCTATGTACTGCTCCTCTTTAGCTCCTCCCGATACTACTAACTCATTGAGAACTTCAATAAGTCTATGAGGTATGAGGTAGATGTTGCTTCCAAGAATCACTCCCTATGGTTACTAAGTATTGTTTATGATCAACATTTGTAAGTGATATATACTTTATGGTTGGAAAGCTTGAATTTAAGCTAGGAAACATATTTTTTGCATTCATTATAGTTTATGTACACACTTGTGAGTGAATGTTGGTTTTTGTGCTTAATGTTATATTAAGTATTACTTTTACTTCGCTAGCTTTGATGGTTTTTATGCTACATTACCCAAATACATCTCACCTTACCCTTGCCCATATCATAACCCCAAAAGTTCTTTGATTTATAATTATGCATGGGAATCCTAATGGTGGAAAAAAGAAATACTATGCAAAGTTATGGAATGTCATAATTTTGAATGGTTTTTTAGTGTACTTATGATATATTTTATTTAAACAAATTTTGTCAAGTATACCTCTAGATTGCTCAGTTTCTAAAGGTGCTAAATGTTGATTAATCATGAGCAGAAGCGTTGAATGTTAATTTCTTTCTATGGATTTTTAAAGTTATACCTTTTTACTTATGGATATTTATTCTTGGGAAATATGGAAAATGAGTTAGTATTTTTAGGTTTGTGACTTTAATTTTGATGTTTTTCCTGAGAACGGTCAAAATATGTGCTTAATTGATTATCCATTTATTACATAATACTTAGTGTTTAATGATATGAAATGCTTAAGACATTCGCTTTAGTTCATATTTGATTTTAGGTACAATTTGAAAGTGAAAGAGCTCAAGTGAGTCAAAAGCACAATATTTGAGTCGTTTTCTTAGGATTCCCACTCACTTGTCTTCATGGAATAAGAAGAGAAGGATTAGAGCAATAGGAGACAAGAAAATGTCAAAAATAACTAAAGATATAAGACTCACGACCATGCACCATGTTGTTATAATCGTGACTCATCTATTATGACCATGACAACTTTGTCATGGGTATGACTAATGAAAAATGTGACATGGGTATGGCAACATTAGTCACGCCCATGACACAAAGGCTTAAGGTCGTAAGCTTTCAATGATGCCATTTATAATTGTGAGCAACATAGTCACGCCCGTAACTTTAGCCAATTGTCCCCAATCCCTACTTTTTAGTATAAACACATCGTTTTGATGGCAAAATCTTATGAAAGGTTTAATGAATTATTCAGGGATTTAGGGAGAAAAATGAAAGGTAAAACTCCACGTCGTTGGAGACCTATAGAGGGATAGGCTTCTCAACGCTAGTTTAGAGGTGATAATGACATCGAAGAACCCGGTTAAGCATTCTTTCATTGTTTGTTGTTCTTTCTCTCTTAGGAATTGATTATGCTATCTTGTATTTGTTGAATCGGGTGTTGTGCAATAAAGATTGAATGCTCCATTTGATTGTTTTTATCTATAAACCCATTGTTAAAATCAAATAAAATATGTAATCATTTTGTTTCTAATTCATTTGTGGCAATAAATGGTTTTTAATCATTAGGGATAACATAGCCTAGGTTAAATAACCCCAACTTGTATGGTTGTTTCCTTGTTTAATTAGTTTTCCTAACTCGTAATGCAGCTGTCCAATTAAATATAAAGAGCTTGTTTTAGGTTGGTCGATAGCTAAGTTTAATTAACGAACTCTTTTTAATTTTGCATGACCTAAGGAAAAAAGCGGTTAGCAAAGCTTGTTGTTAACCTACAATTAATAGTTTCTAGGAGAGTTATAAGAATAATAACTCAATAAAGTATGTTTAATTGTGTGTAGGTCGAGATTGAACCAATGACTGGGTCCCTAACATGTTCGTTGCTTTTCATCTTTTTTAATTTTTTATTTAATTTATTTTCATTATTTTAGTTTAATTTTATTTTCTTATTTGTAAACTAACAAAGCCCCCCATAACCTAAACATCGATCGATTTCATTTCAAAACTTTTACGCACACTCTTTGTGGGATCGACCTAGAATCATCACTGTTATAGTTGTAGATTTAGTTATTTTGAGTAGTATTACGATGCACTTCTAAGAAGCCTACATGTGTTGATTTCTTGCCTCAAAATCTTAAGAATCTTTAACATCATCTCTTATAGAGTAGGCTTCTTAGGTTGAGGTACTTGTTGTTAGAATCCTAGTGGAGGGTTATTCCTTACTTGCTTTGATTTTCCTAAAAAAATTTGGGATGATTTCTCTATCTTAGATTGTAAATGCTACTCTATGGATATTTCTTAGGTCTAGGAGAATTCCCCAATTAGTGTACATGCTTGGGCTATAATGTTTAAGAAGTTTGACTTGCATGCTCTAGCCTACACCTCACACTACATAACTTGGATTGGTGGATTCATTGTTAATCTGTCAATCTTTCTACTCAAAGCTTCCACCTAGTTTGCCAACTGTACAACTACATCCACTTTATAAACTCCCATTAGCTTATTAATTCTGGTTCGTGAAGAACACCAATGGTAATTGTTCATAGCCACATCCTCAATAAGGTCTTAGGCCACCTCTATTGTCCTATTATTGAAGGTACCTTCAACTGCTGCATCTATTAACTACCTTGTATTCTAAAGCAACCCATTATAAAAAATTTGGATTTGCATCCAAAGTAGTAAACTATGATGTGGCCATCTTTTTAGTGTCTCCTTGAACAACTCTCGTATATCATATAATGATTTAGAATTAGCCTATGAGTAAAAGAAGATATCATTCTTGATTTTATAGTCTTGGCTGGTGGGAAGTACTTCAATAAGAACTTCTCTGCCATTTGATCCTATATAGTCAATGATGATTATGGCATCAAATTCAACCATTGCTTGTCCTTTAACCTTAGTGAAAACAAGAATAATTATAATCTTATAGCATCATCATTTGCTCCATTAATCTTAAATGTATTACAAGTCTCCAAAAAATTTAACATGTGCACATTCGGATCCTCATCTCTTAGTCCATCAAATTGGATAGACTGTTGCGCCATCTAAACGAGACTTAGCTTGATCTCAAAGTTATTAGCACTCACAGTTAGTATAACAATGTTGGACTCTACCACAGTCAAGTTTGATCTAGTAGTCAAACATTATCCTCGATTGGTCAACTATATTGGAGCTTTCTATCAAATCTCTTAAAGTTTTCCTCATGATTTCTTTATATCTTGATTAGATATGTTGCCTCTCTAGGTGTCTTATATCTTAAAATTACTTTAAAACATGGATCTCTTTTTTTGCCTTCTCTCATTTCCTTTTATAGTAAAAACTAGGGTTTCTAGGTATACATGGTCAACATACAAGGGCATATGAGTGACCATATATCTCCAAAAATACCCAAATTCACAATTTGAAAAAGGCACAAAGATTTAAACGTGCAATAAATGAGGAAGTGTATGTCAATATACACAGGTGTGTAACTCCACGAACCAGATTCAAAATCTTCAATCTTCACACATTTACAAAATTACACAACCACTATACGTGGTTGCGTAGGTCCAATTTTCTTCAAATCTTTGTTCCATGAAATGATTTCATCCAAATTCTCCTCCTTTTGGTTCATAAAGGCAATTATTACCTATAAATGCACTTGAAGTGAATTAAGTACCAAAAATACTATAAAACTAGTAAATATCAAGCAAAAAACATTAAATATGTGTGTATAATTATAATCAAATAAGCATTTATAAGTTAAATTTTCCATCCTAAACACTTTGAGTTAGTTGAGTGAATCCCTTGTGAAGGTGTGAAATTTGTGTTTTTGATTTTTAAAATATTATATTGATATGGACTTATGATAGTTTGTTATAGGAAAATCTTGAGTCTAATTGTCTATTGATTTAATTAATAGGATATAATAATTTAGGATATAGATGGGCAGATTAAGGTTAATAAGGGATGGATGTTTTTAAGTCTAATAACATAGATTATAATTCTTAAGGGCAATTAAAGTTTAAATGTGGAGAAATTTGATAAACGATTAATAGACTATGTTTTTATTCCCATATTTAGTGTGTTTTGCTTGATGATTTAAGAGTTTTTATTGTTTATGATATTTATTTTTTCTATTGTGTTATTAGGTCTCAACTACCTTTATAGATCAAAAGAAGAAGAATTTGGGTCAAATCGAGAAAAAATACGAAAGAATTGGAGATGTTTTAGAGGGACACGCACATATAATAAAGGAAACGTCTATATAAGTAACATACACAGCCATATGAGGGACCATATAAGTCCCTGTAAGCATATATAGCTTTAAAGATTTTTTTTTCCCACCTGAAGGTGGACGCACCCCTGTAAGTCACCTATATGATCGTGTCTACTATTTGAGTAAACTCCTGGGAACGTATATATATGTGATTTTGAAGTATTTAAGGACATAGTTGTGTGACTTAACGTGTCCTCTTCAAAAACACTAATTTTGCACCATAAAAGCCAATTATAAAGGTTAATTTAAAGCTTAGTAGTTAGAGTAAAAATTAAGCAATAGAGGCATAATTCTAAACTTAAGACAATAGAAACAAGAAGATTTCTGTAGAGATCAGATAGAGAAGAACTTTCCATTGAAGTTTCAAGGGGATTATATGAGAGAAAAGGGAACAAATTATAGATTCTTTTTCGTTTCATTATTCTTCTAATCTTTTGGTGTTGATTTTGCTTTCTATGTTTATGAACTAAATTTGTTTAATGCCTAGGTATGACAAACTTTAAGTTTAAGTGGAACTTGGGATTTAATTCTTTATTTAATGTAGTTTGATTTTTTATTCATTATTATTCAATTATGTGTTTTAAGTCTTCAATTAATATATTCAAGATATTAATTCAATCTATGATTTCATATGATTGAGATTGAGAAACCCTTTTTTAATGAATAGATATACCATAATTGGAAAGAGTTGCATGAAACTTAGAGATATTTTGACATAAATCCTAAGGTCAAACCTAATAGTGAAATTCATGAATTGAGTAATGTAATCTTAGGGGTTTAACCAGAAAGAGTTTTTAGTTAATCAATCGAGGATTAGTTGTCAATAGTCTTGAGAAAGATAAACATAAGATTGTCATTTCAACAATCTAGTAATTAATAATTGAATTGCATGATAAAAGGTTAATACTTAGGGAAATTCATTACCTAAGTACTAGTTATTTGATATTAATTAATCTTAGTGTTATTAGTGTTATGGTTTATTATTGTGTTAAACTTTAGTTTAGTTTTAGTTTTAATTTAATCATCACTTAATTTGTTAGTTAGATAATATAAAAGAAGTTAGTACTAGTACTTATAGTCCATGTGGGATCTATACTCGACATTCATTATATTATAGTTTGATAGGTGCACTTGCCTATGAGATCTATAGGATAGATATTTGATCATATTAATCTCCTCTAGTGAATCTCCTTCCCATAATCTTCCGTTGTTCCTTATTCTCTGTTTGTTCTAGTCTCAAGGAGTATATTACCATGACTACATCTGTATACAACTGTTCATACTTTCCTATACTCATAAGTGGATTAGAGTAAAGTAGTTTGCTATTTGATTCCATAAAAATATATATTGTAGTATAGTTTATCCTCTTCGTGGCAGTTGTGGCTCCATGAAGGCAGATTAGAATCTATACATAACTTTCCAAGTAGCTTATTTCCTCTATGGTCAAATACTATAAAGGGATAATGTGGATATTCAACTAGATGGGGATATGCTTTTGTTTAAGATCATAAAGTTGGAGACTAGGCTTCCAAATTTGTAAGAAGATTGGTTCTTGATTTAGGTACTATGGTCTTACTTTAAAATCCTCATTGCTTGAGCTCTTACACAAATCTTGAAAAGGAATATATTGTCATCATTGACAAGAATCTCTTTTAATTTGTATTATTTTTAATTTAAATGATCCAAGGATTTCATTACTTAGTAGGACCCTAGTAGGATGGCTCTCCATCTATTAGTTCCTTCCCTAAGTATCTCCATCAGAGGAGCCTCTATAGATGCCTTATGCAACCCTAGTAGGATGGCTCTCCATATATTAGCTCCTTTCCTAGGTATCTCCATTAAAGGAGCCTCTATAGATGCCTTATGCTTGTTCATGGTTGACAGGATTGTAGCTTACTCTCTAGAAGACCATAACTCACCAGTTGTAGTCATAGTCTTTTGTTTTTGATAGTATCCAAGTAGTATGGTTCTTTAAAGGGGTAGGGAAGGGAAGGAAGAGGGTGTGGATTAATCAAGGTGAGAGGGGGGAAGGGAAGGAAGAGGGTGTGGATTAATCAAGGTGAGAGGTGAGAAAGCCTCATAATTTTAAGGCCTAAGGCTTGACATTGCTAAAAAAGGAAGGTAGATATAAGATTAGATATTACGGAAGCCAAACCAGGTGACAAAATAAAAGTAAGGAAATGAAGAAGGTAGGAAAAGAAAAGTAGTTACAAAGTGAAGGGAGGGGGAAGGATGTTGGAAAATCACTAAAACTGGCGAGAATAGCTAAGGATTTTACAAAGAACTAGAAGGATCATTATGAAGGAGTTGAAGGTCAATAGGGATTAAAACAAACATGAAACAACAAAAGAGAGGAGTAAAAACTAATATCTACAATAAAGAGTTAAACAAAAACTAAGAAAGTGGAAATCATACTCTCTTATCAAGTCTTAAAAAACTAAGGTTTGATCATACAAAGCTAAAGCTTCTCTCTCTTTAAGTCTTAATCTATAAATATTACTTCCACTTATATTATTATTTATTTAAAAGTTTATTGATATTTAATATATTTAATGTTATTTCTTTTTAATAACTATTAATTCATTATAATTTATTAATTTTATATGGTAATAAATATTACATCAATAAATAAGGTCATCAATATATTTATAAATAATTAATAATTGATTGATTGATTTTATTATCAATAAATATGTTACAATATATTTAACTCATTCGTACAATTCTATGCAACGTATTTGGAATAACGTATTTTAGAGAGAGAAAGAAGTAGATTAAGAAGACAACAATATCTAGAATTTTCATTGCATAATAGAGTCATTACAATGGCTATTTAACAGTACATAGTGAATCGTGATAATGACACGTGTTCATTTTATAGATCGATTGTTATAACTGTTACTAATACAAAGCATATCTTCCTTATTTACGATTATAGTACTTCGACATCATTTTTGTTTTCTTCTTCATTTATGTGTTGTGATTAATTGTTCGTAACATCTTCTCCTCCTTTAAAACTATCGTGTCTGTCAGGTTAATGTCTATAAACCTATTCTATAGTTTGAATATGGTTTTGCACATGGCTTCTTCCTTAATTTCTCTTTTCTACTATACTAACACCTGTGTCATTACACAATTGTGGTGCTTGACCATTCTCCATCCCAATATGGCTGTAGACACTTTTTGAACATTAGTCAGGGTTGCCAGTAATTAAGAGGAAGTTGGAATATTTTCAAACACAAACTTTTTAGTTGTGAGACATGAAAAATACAATGGATTGTTGATCCTTCTAGAAATTTCAACGTGTATGCTACTTTGTTAATCTTTACAATTATCAAGTATGGTTTATAGTATAGGGGTGCTAATTTCTGATTGGTTCTTTTTTACAGGAATTGTTGTGTATAAGGCTGGAGTTTCACAAAGACCCACTACCTAACTTCGAACTCTCTCTTTGATCTCTCCTTGTCCTCCTGTTGGTTCATCTTCATTGTGCCCTGTTCAGGTGAAACTTAACAATTTGAATTGCTACTTCCCTCTCTTACAACACCTAATCTATTAAAATTTTGTAAGTGTCCCCTGCTAAGTATGGTACCATATAATGGTGGCGAGTACCTATATAGGATTTCAAAAGGGGTGTTCATGGCCGAGTGATATGTAGTGTTATACCACCATTTTGTCGTAGCAAGACAATTTGTCCATTTTTGTGGAGTATCACTATAGAAACACTGGAAATAATTTTCTTTTATCATTTTGTTAACTAGTTATGTCTGCCCACCCGTTTGCAGGTGCTACAAAAGTAGAAATTTTAACTAAACTCCTTACTTCCAACATATTGTATAATTTCAACACGTGATTTATGAATACTTATGCAATGTCATAGGCTGTATAAGGATGTCAAATAGCTATGAAATGTGAGTACTTGCTTAATCAGTCCACAACTAGATAAACTGATGATTTTCCTCTATACTTCATTAAGCCTTTGATAAAATCCATAGTAATTTCCTGCCATCATCCCTATAGAATTACTAAAGCTTGAAGTAATCTAGGGTAGACTACTTGATCATGTGTGCTTTACTAATATATAATACGGTTCTTGACATTATTACACACATCCTTGGCTATCTGCTTCTAATGGAATAAAAATTCTATTTTCTTAATTGTGGTCATCACTCTAGAATGAACCCCTAGAGGGCTGTCATGTGTGAGGGTTATAATTTTCTTTTTAAGCTCACCTTCACAACTAATCACAATCCCAACTTTCCAACGCAACAATTTGTTCTTCTATTTATAATTACCTGAATAAATTTCTTACTTTTATAGTTTCTTTATAAGGTCATTGATTGTCACATCTTTCTCCCATCCCTCCTGAATTTCTGCCATCAACATCGACTTAATGTGAGGAACTGACACTGGCTACATTTCCTAAATTGAAATTCTAGATAATGAGTCCACCATAATATTTTCCTTTCCACTTTTGTAAGTTACTTTAAAATCATAACCGATTAATTTTGGTAATCAATTCTACTAAAAGAGAGTCGAAATTCTTTGCTCTAACAAATTCTTCACGCTCTAATGATCAGTTTTTACCTTAAAGAACCTTCCATTTAAATAATGGTGCCACTATTTAATAATTACATTATAACTAAAACTCGTTCTCATGTGTTGATAACCCTTAATGTTTTGTCCCTTATGTTTTGCTTAAAAAAGCTATCGGATGTCTATCCTATTGAAGAACCACCTCTGTGCCCTTCTCATATACATTTTCTTCTATTTTAAAGGGATGCAAAAAATTTGGCAATGCTAATACTAGAGCTTCCATTAGTGTTCTTTTAAGTTTTTCAAAGGCTTGTTGCTGCTCTTTCTTCCATTGCCATCTCTCTACCTCCTACTTTTTAAGTAATATGTTTAGTGGTTTTATAATGGTCCTATAATGTTTAATAAACCATCTATAATATTTTGTTAAAATAAAAAATCTACGAAGCTCTTTCAATATTTGGGATAGTGCCTAGCATTGAATGGTTTCTATTTTGTAGACATCCATGAACACTCCCTTCCTAGAAATTAAATGCCCCAAGTAATCCACTTGCTTCACTCCAAACTTGCATTTGCTTCTTTTGATAAACAAATGTTGCTACTATAGTACACTAAGGATCCTCCATAAGTGCTCTAAATGTTGCTAAAAACTGCTACTATAAATTAGAAGCTCATCAAAGAAAATGAACAAGAATTTACACAAATATGGTTTGAAAAGACCATTCATAATGCTTTGAAATATGGAGGGGTTATTCGTGAGTCTGAATGACATCACTAAAAATTTGAAATGCCCTTCTTATGTTTGAAACACCATCTTCAATATGTCTTCCTCTTTCATTTTGATCTAGTGGTGCCCAAACCTTAAATCCAAAATGGAGTACTAACATAAACCCCTTAATTCTTCTAGCAGTTCTTCAATCAATCGAATAGTGAATTTCCTCTTAGTGGTATACTTATTTAACTCTTGGTAATTTACATATATTCTCTAGGGGTTATCCTTTTCTTGACAAGGATTACCAGGGATGAGTATAGACTAATGTTTTTCTGTATGAACCCTTACTTCATTAACTCCTATAGTATTCTTTTCATCACATATTTTTGTTCTCTTGAATATCTATATGGTTGTATATTTATAGATTCCACTCCTAATTTGAGCTAAAAGCTATGACCATACAATCTTTAGGTGGTAACTACATTAGTTTTTTGAACACGTCTCTGAATTCTGCTAACACATTTTCCATTTCTTCTGTCATCTCAAAATAATCTTATATCGTAAGTTATTATATATCAAACTCTATTAGTTATGAAAGACAAAGCATGAACAATGTTTTTTTATTGGAGTTTTCCATCAATTTATTGAGGCCCTTATCCAAAACCTCCCTCGCTTATTCTTCAGGGTTTCTGATCAATTTCACCTTCTTTACCTCTTATAGAATTCCATAGTATATGTCTGGAAATTGCATAAGAAATCATTAAGGGTTACAAGCCACTGAATCCCTAGAACCATCTCATAATCTCCTAGTTTAATGATCAACACACCTGCAGAGAACTATAGCCCTTTTATTTTCCACGTAAAATTTTTCCACGCTTATTTACAAACCGACTTCAAAACCACTTCTACTATAATGCTCAATGGAGATATCCCTAGTACCTTTGCACCCCTTTTCATATCACTTTTTCTTTCATAAAGTTGTAGTTACTTTCCTTGTCTATAAGGACGTACAAAGGCTTAATTGTTTATACTATTCTTGATCTTTTAATCCCCACATCATTTCGAATGATACATTTAGATGTAAGGTTATTCTTTCATCCTCCTCCTCACTCACTTGTTCCCCTTCAGTCATTTCCTCATCTTATACCATGTATAACTCGAAATGCCTTTTTTTGCACTTATGTGCCAGTGAATATTTTTTGTCACATAAAAAACATAATCCTTTAGCCCTCTTCTCATCATATTCTTAACTAATTGTTGCCTTTGTTCCTCTTGGAACTTTATTTTTGTTGTACCTACTGATACTCCCTTGATTTCCTAGTTTGGGAAGTAATTGATAAGTGTAAACTATATTATGTTGTGATAGATGTTTAGGTTTGATTTTAAGTGTTTCTTTGATGATTAAAATGTGTATAGGCTTAGAATTATGTTATTGTTAGCGTTTGCACGTATTATAAGTTTTAAATAGTTTATAGTAAGAATTGGATCTTAATTTGATGTTTTAAGAAGTGTTTAATGTGTTTTGAGTGCATATGAATAGGAAATTGAAAAACAATAGAAGAATTGGAAGCATGGAATTAGGTCATGATCGTAACTCACTTGTCACGATCAAAAAGTGCAGACAAGAAATTAAGTGTGGAAACCCTAAAAGCCTTAAGAACTATTTAAGAAAAAGAAAAAAAAAACAAAAATGTAGTAGCCATTGAATCAAAGTGGCTCAAAGTGGGAGATTAATAACAGTCTTAGGAAATTCCAACTTTCCATATCAAAGAGCAAATTGAGTTTTCATTCATTTTCCCTTATTTATTTTATTATTATTTATGTGTAATTGGATTTCTAAGATGCTTATTGTATTCATGAAGTTTTAAATTTAATATTAGGATTTATTCTGGATTTATTTTGTTACTTTAATTATTATTGATTTCAATATATACTCTAATGTTTATGATAATTGTGTATGTGTATACTTGATAATAAATTGAGAGAGTGATTCAAAAGTAATCAAACTAGATTGTGCAATTAGAGTTGTAAGCTTAATAGTCCTAAAATTATCAAATTAACAATCATTCGATGAGAGATCTTATGTTAGAGGCTACAAATATGAAAATTTTTAATTAAATTAAGGTTAACTGATTAGGTTTTGAGAGAGAATAATTAATATCTTAGGAAATCTAGGATCAAACACAAAATCAATTCAACATTAGTTAAGGAAACAAAATAAGGGAATAATAAGTCCTAAGCATTCAACCTTGATCAACCCATAATCTTATTGGTAGCTCACTTATCAATTATTTATTTATTTTGTTTTATTAGTTTTTTTAATTTCTGTTGCTTAATTTTATTTAAATCAATTTCATGTTACCTTAGACAAAGTTAGGTTTAAATTGTTAGCTATGGTATAATCGTCATAGGAACGATAACCATTTATACTAAAAGATACAATCTATATACTTACAGGTGTTGAGAGTTTTATTATTAAATATTAAACTTACTCAACAAGTTTGTAGCATCGTTATCAAGGATTTTAGCATTACGATGATTTGAATTACTTTGATTTAAAGAATTGTTACCTCTTCTTATGTGATTAATGTACCTAATCTTAAAAAGAGAAAAAGAAAGTTTAGACGTAAAGTAAAAGACACATCAATTTAGAAACCTAAGGTAAGAATGAGGAATTCAAATAGTTAAATATCGTAAAGAGATAAAAAGAATGATGATAGAGGAAATACATCATAGAAGAAAAGGACCCTTATGGTCTTCATGGGGCCAGGGTTCAATGCCTATCATCAAAGAATTATATGATCACCAATGCGTGCAATATGCGATTTGTTTGAAATGATGTTGAACAATAGTTGTCTTTAGACATTGGAATGAAATAGATAGCATTCAATCATTTAGTGACAACATTGTAGGCTAAGATCAACAACCTCACTAAGCAATTGAACAACCTGAAAACCACCTCTTTCTCTCCATTCAAAGCAATTCAGCATTGATGCAACCTATGTGAACGAGAGAGCCATATCATAGCTAAATGCTTCTTAGTGCAAAATAATAACAAGCAACAATTCAACTTCATAGGAGCACAAGTTAGTTGCGGAGGTAATGATCCTTATTGGAACATGTATAATACAGGGTGACAAAACCACCCAAATTTCTTTTAGTATAATAATGCATGGACTCAAATGGAAAATCAAGGCCTACTAGCAAGACGAGTCTAGTTCATATGATTCAAAATTGGATAAGTTAATGGACAAACTCACAAGTAAGGAAGAGGCCCATACAAGGCTTAAAGGGAAATTCCAGCAAGTAGTGAATAATCATGCCTCTACCATTCACAACTTGGAGGTTCAAATGAGCCACCTCTAACACATTGTTTATAAGAAGTGTAGGAAGCCTTTAGAGCAATACCAAAAAAGATACAAGAGAGTAATTTAAGGCTATCACACTTAGAAGTAGGAAAGAGCTAAAAGAACTAGTAGAGAAATAAGTTAAGCCCCACCTTATAAAAGACCAAGAGAAGAAGAAAATGAATGCAGAAAAGAATAAAGACCCTCCCTATACTCCTCCTCTGCCTTACCCACTAAAAATACCATTCCCACAAAGACTTCAAAAAAATGAATTGGATGTACAATTTGCCAAGTTTGGGGAAAACTTGAAGAAATTGCAAATTACATTACCCTTTATGGAAGCCTTGAAGAACATACCCACGTATGCAAAGTTTCTCAAGGAAATATTATCAAGCAAGCGGACTTAGGATGACAATCAAATAGTCACCATGACGAAAAATTCCATCTCCTTAATTACTAACTATATGTCCTCACAATTGACAAATCCAGGGAGTTTTAGAATACCTTGTGTAATTGGTAATTTAAAGTTTTCTAAATGTTTATCTTACTTAGGTGTGGATATTAATCTTATGCCTTTGTCAATTTTTAAGAAATTAGGGCTAAGAGATGTGAAGCCAACTTATATGCTTATTCAGTTGGTGGATCGTCCAATAAAGAAACTATTTGGTGTGGTGGAGGACTTGCTAGCAAAAGTGGACAAGCATATCATTCCAGTGGATTTTGTTGTGCTAGACTTTGAAGAGGATCGAAACTATCCACTAATTCTTGATATACCATTTTTGAACACTGAACAAGCTTTGATAGATGTTGATGAAGACAACCTCATCCTTTGGATCGATGATGAAACAGTGAAATTCAATATGAATAAGGTATTAAAAGATTCGAAAGATAGTAGGTCCTTCATGAGAACTGATGTAGTCAAAATTTTAAAGGAAGAAGATGAGATTGAAGAATAGAGGATAGAGGACATAAAGGTTGAAGAAGATACAAAAGTCTCTGTTCATGAAGTGAAGGGAGAAGAAGAGACAAGGGTGAATGAGGGAGAAAGAGAGCAATTCACCTTCTTATAGGATAAACAACTGGATTCGATCAATGATTCAAGGAGTTTCATTATTCCCTATTCATTGACAGTTTGTTAGAAAAAAGGACATTATTAAACTTACTTGGCATTTTTTATTTTATCAATTTTATCCTTCTAATTATCTTCCAACATGTAGCTTAGTTATAGGCTATCAAACTAAAATTGGGGGATATGGGTGGATGTAAGCCACTTATAATAAACCTAGGTTGAGCATAAACATAAAAAGCATATCAAGCTAATAACATTAACTAAGCACTACTTAGGAGGCAACACAAGAATTAGGATATGATTTAGTTTTTATTTTAATTTCATATTTGATATGTGCTTAATCAATTGTACATTTATTCAATAACCTTTAGTGATTAATGATACAAAAATTCTTAAGATACTCACTTTAGTTCATATATAGTTTTAGGCACAATTCGAAAGCGAAGGAGATAAAATGAGTTGAAAGCACTATGTTTGGGTTGTTTTCCTAAAATTCACACTCACTTGTCTTAATGGAACAAGAAGAAGAAGAAGATTACAAAGTTAGTGAGTCAATGCATTAAAATCTTACAACCCATGCAAGCTACCTATGCAAGACGTCGCATGAAATGTAAGATGTCCCATGCAAGGTGTCTCACTTGAGTGAGACATCACACACACCGTGGGACATCTCTTGCTCACGTGACAAGACACAATTGCCATTCCAGTTTTAACCTAGAATTTAAGGTATAAAGAAGACATGTTGTGTGTGACGTGAAGAGGGGTTGGAAAAGGAATAACCGAAAGAGGACCAAATAATAAAGGTACGTGAATTTTATGGATAACTATCCATTCAACGATAGCTACCTTATTTTAACCTAGCTATCTCAGGTTTTTAAGGTAGCTTTTGAATATAAAAATGAGGAAGATTTGGGATGTCAAATGGAGGATAAAATAAAAGGAGTGGGGGATAGAAATGGAAAGAATCGAGAGAGACAAAAGAGAGAGCATTAGATAGCAACTACATCATCACAAGCCCTCTACGGTTCTTACCACCTATCCCACTTTCATTTAACCTATCATTTTATATGATGGATGTGTGTGACGAACATAGTTAAGGAATATAGAAAATGAAAATGTTGTGACAATTAGGAGGTGAACAACTGAGAGAGTGAACAAACCAAGATAACCATTCATCTTGGTGTAGGATGGCTAGAGCAAAGAGAGTCTTTGGGCAGAAAATGAATTGCTACTTTTTCCTTCATTTTTGGTCAATTCTCAACATTAATAAAGAAATTCTTGACTGATTCTTAGATCTTGATAGAAAAGATGAAGGGCTAGATCTCCCGATGTCAATTCAGAGGTGACATCGACGTCGACAAACCCAGTTAAGAATATTTTTCATTATGTTTGTTATTCTTACTCTCTTTTTGGATTGACTATGTTAACTTGTATATATTGATTGGGCATTAAATAAGAATGATTTTGATTTGAATGCGATACGCAGTAGTTGTGTTTGAAGTCCTATATGGTAGCTAACATTATTAAATTGTTAGGAATAACGTAACCTAGGTTAAATAGTCCGAACTTGTGTGATTATTGCTTAGATTGGTCTATTTTTCTCATTCATAAGACAACTGTCCGATTAAAATTTAAGAGCATCTCCTAGGTTATCCGATAGCTAGGGTTAATTAACAAGCTCTTCTTAATTAACTATGAAATAAGGAAAAACCAGGATTAATAAAGCCTGTTGTTAATCTACGACCAATAGTTCAAATAGAGATGTGAAGCTAAAAATTCAATGAAATATGTTTCATTAGGTGTAAGTTAAGATTGAAGCAAAGAACTGAGTCCCTAAAGAATTTATCATTTTTCATTACTTTTTGCATGTTTTCTTTAATTTGCCCTAACTAGTTTAGTTTCATTTTATTTTCTTGTTCGATAAACCAACCCATTTCCCATAACCTAAACATAGTTTAATTTCATTTCAAAAGCTAACCAAACACTCTCTGTGGGATCAACCTAGACTCAACACTACTATAGTAGTAGGTCTAGTTTATTTTGAGTAGCAATATGACACCTACTAATATTATTTTTTATTATTTTGTTATTTTATTTATTTTATGTTTATTTTCTAAGGATTGAATTATTGAAATTTTATGTCATGAAGTGTCTTCAAATTCCATCACCACAGCAAGACAGCCGAAACACCATAAGTATTCTTGCTCTAACTTTTTATTTATTATTCTTTATTTATCTTGATTTGTATTGTTTTGTTTTTCCACATTAATGACAATGTGTTGTTCAAGTGTGGGGATGTATATGCTTTGCATATCTTATTTATGTGTGAAATTTGGCATTTGCATGAAGTTAGTTTTTTTATTAGGTTCACATAGCGTGAATATTTTGTACATAATGTGTGCATTGTGTGAATATGGAAATGGCAAGAATTGAATGTAATTAGTTTAGCTTTGAACAAGATCATTGAGATTACGAATGCATATTGACTTATTAATTTAATATTTAAAGTATCTTTGGGATTAATATGTATGTAAATTAGGATATGACACTTATTCTTTCACTTTATGACGTTTGTGGGTATACATTTATAATTATAGTTAATTAAATTGGTTAACATCACTAGTACCCTTTCATGAGAGTAATTAACTAAAACGAAATGAGGTAGGCTATAAATTAAGAAAAAGAATAAATAAATAAATAAAATAACTATTTTACTAGCCCTTTTTGCAAAAAAAAAAACAGATGAGTTAAGAATAAAATTGGTAGCTAGTTGAGAGTTGTGATATAGCTGAGTAACTAGAGGCATTCATGACAAAATATTTTTCTTCGTGTCAAAAGGCTAGAATGTCACTCCAACTAAGCAAAATAAAACAAGGTGATCTAGTTGAGCAATTGGGGGACATTCATAACAAGGTGTTTGTCTTCGTGTCAAAAGGCTAGGTTAACATTAATAAAAACGGTGTTACAATAAATGACCCTACTAATCTTGTAAAAATAGAAAGAATTTTTATGAAAGGTTACTTAGTGGTAGTTTGCCTTTTTGATTGATTAATAATAATAAATGCATGCTTACAAGTGCCATAGGTATATGAATAAGTTTACTTTGACTGATATGCATAGTCAAATCAAAGCACTTAAACATGGAAGGAATAAGTTAGTATGTCGTAACATTTTCAACTATTTGTGCCTGAGGTTAAGTTAATTCTTTAAGATTTGATGTTATTGTATCGTTATTGTATTATTGCATGAATGTGCGAATTTATGTAATTATGTATTTTGTATGTTTCTAGTTCTTAGTTTTGCTTGAGGACAAGCAAAGCAAAGGTTTAAGTGTGGGGATATTGATAGGTATAAATTATACTATATTTTGCTAGATGTTTAAGCATGTTTTTTAAGTGTTCTTAGATGATTATTATGTGTGTAGGCTTAGAATTATGTTATTGCTAGCATTTCTATGTATTATAAGTGTTTGTTTAGTTTAAAGCAAGAATTGGATCTTAATTTTATGTTTCAAAAGGTGTTCGATCTATTTTTGAGAGTATGAAAATAGGAAATAGAAAAAAATAAAAAATTTGGAATCATGGAATCATGAAATCAGGTCACAATCGTGACTTGCTTGTCATAATTGTGACAAAGAGCGTATTCAACAATTCTAGCAAATTTAAACTTTTTCAACAGTAAGTTTTTTTTTTGTTGACATGTTGGGGCTATTTTTGGAATCATGTTAAGTGAGGAAATGCTAAAAAGAATTCTAGAAGCCTTAGGAACTATTTAAGAATAATAAAAGCACAAAAAAAAAGTAGTAGCCATTGAATCAAAGTGGATCAAAGTGGGAGCTCAATAATAGCATCAAGAAATTCTAGCTTTCCAAATTAAGGAATAAACAGAGTTTTCATTCTTTTTCCCTTATTTCTTTCATTATTATTGATGTATAATTGGATTTTTAAGATGTTTATCATTGTTTAACATGTTCATAAAATTCTGTGACTTTGATTATTGTTGATTTCAACACATATTTTAGTGTTTGTGATACTTGTGCATACTTATACTTGACAATAAATCGAGAGAGTGAGTCAAAAGTAATTAGATTAGATTATACAATGAGATTGGTGGTTTAATAGTCTCATAATTATCAATTAAACAATAATTCAAAGAGAGATATTGTGTGAGAAATTAATTATCCAATAGATAGCTTCAGATCTGATTGAAAACGTTAGGGAAAGCTTTATGAATCGAGAGGTTACAAATTTGGAATTTTTAAATTCAATTAGGGGTAATTGATTAGGTCTAGAGAGAGAGTAATCTATATCTTTGGAAATCTAAGATCAAACATATAATTCATTCAACAATAGTTAAGGAAACCAAATAAGGAAAGAATTAGTCCTAAGCATTCAACCTTAATCAACCCCTAATCTTATTGGTAACTCACCTCTCAGTTATTTATTTGTTTTTTATTTTTGTTTTATTTTTGTTATTTAATTTTATTCAAATCAATTTCATATTACCTTAAATAAAGTTAGGTTTAAATTGTTAATTATTGCATAATCCCCATGGGAACGATAACCTCCATCATCTTCACCTTTAATTCTAGTTTAGGTTTAATACCTTTCAAGTAGGATCCTAACAAATAGTTTTTAGGTAATGAAAGTTTATTTGAATATCTATCGAATAATACACAACAATCTAACATTGACCCCTCTTGTTTCAACTTCTTTAGGTCACCATAAGATCCTCAAATATGTCCTTATCATCGATAAAACTTCTTCCCACTTCATTGTTTCTCCTTCCTTCCGATTTCTTATCATAAGTTGGTACCACTTTTGGGCTACACCTTTCATATGCATTGAAGCTACTTGCGTCTTTAGTTCCTTAGGTGTGTGGTCCATCATGAATAATTTTTTACATCAATAGCTCTAACTTTGTACACATGTTCCTTCAAACGTAGGAAAGTCGATTTCTTTTAATCTTGTTAGAACAATACAGTGACCACCCTCTCCTAGGTTTCTCATCATAATTTTAGTATCTTCTCTTCCCATCTTCTACATGAGTTGTTGGAACATTGATTTAATGTCATTGATCTCCTTTTCTTCCCTCATTTGGGATTCCAATAAATTCTTCATGTCTTCTTTTAGGTGACGTACTTCCTTTCCTCTTATATTCTACTAAGGGTCGTCCGCTCTGACACCAGATATTATAATATATTTAACTCATTTGTACAATTCTATGCAACGTACTTGGAATAACGTATTTTAGAAAGAGAAAGAAGTAGATGAAGAAGAGTTGTTACAAAGGCTAATTAACAGGATATAGCGAATTGTGATAATAGCATCATTTTATAGATTGGTTATTATAACGTTATTGATATAATGCGCATGTTGTTTCTATTTTCTTCTTCATTTACATGCTATGATTAACTATTTGTAACAAAATAATTATTAAATATAATGTAAGTGTAGAGTAATATTACTTTTAATAAAATTTTAGTCATTTATATTTTTATAATTTTATTTGTTAATAATAAAAATTAAAATTTGATTATTTATAAAATGTAATATAAAAGTAAAAATAAGCAATTAACAAGTGACCAAATAAGGCTTAGCTAATCTTATTACTAGAGAATCAACATGAACAATTATAACTTGACCCAATTTTAGATAAGGTCTATTTTTGGTCATATATGCATTTTCACAAATAAACTATCCCGAGCTAATTATTGTGAATCTTTCTTCACAATAATTCAGATCGGTCGAAAAAATCATAACTATACTGATCACTAAAACATTGGGAAAAGACCACAGATGACGAAGTTTTTTTATTGTTGTCGGAAAAAAGCATTGAACTATCCATGTGGTTGAGAGCCCTCACAGCTCAGGCACAACAATGCAATTATCAGGGGCGCGCTTTACCACTGAGCTAATAGCCCATCATGCGGGCCTCCGCTAAGGGCTGACTATGCATTATAATTATATAATGATTTAAAAATATAATTAAAACTTATTGTATTATTGGTAATATTTTTATAAAAATTATAATATTGTATAATAAATTAATTAGGTTTTTTAAAGTTTAATATAGGATTTCATTAAGAAGATAGTAAGACATCAACTAAACTAGAGGAGGCAAATTAGTCCACACTCCTAAGCCTGCATCGGAATGACTACTAATGGCCAAAACATGAGCAGCCACATTCGCAGACCGATAGACAAAATTACATCGAGTGACTGGAATCTCAGACAAGAGAGATTTACAGTCTTGAATGATTAAACCAAAAGCAGAAACATCATCAGACTTATCGTTATTAATGGCTTGCGCAACCAGTTGAGAATCAGTTTCAAATAGTACTTTATGCTAATCTTATGCCTTGATCCAACTCAACACCTCACGCATATCAATGGCCTCGGCAACCGTGGCAGTAAAAAAACCTAGATAGTGCCATGCATAACCAACAATAAACGAAGCGCTAGAGTCCCTCACTACATAACCAATACTCACGTAACCCAGAGCACTTCCAGTTGAGGCATCAACAGTAACCTTAAGCCAGTCTTCAGGGGGATATGACAACTTGGATTATGGTTTATAGCTACTGAAGAAATATGTGGCTGAACTCGAACCACCTTCTATGCATTCAAAACATCAGCCGCCAACCTTACAACCGAAACTGGTTTCCTATGTTGATGTTGCCAAACCACATCATTCCTATTTACCAAAAGAGCCCAACAAACCATCACAACATTACACACCTCCTCAGAATTCAAGTTAGCAAAAGTGTCACCAAACCAGCCGGCAAAAGAAGTTTCATTTGTTGAATGAAAACCCAAATTAGACTACTGCCATACACTCACAGCAAAGGGACATTGGACCAGAAAATGTAGAATTGTTTCAGAATCACCATGACAAACTGGGCAAACATCCACAAGATCAACGTGTCAAACTTGTAGAACTCAATGAGTTGGCAAAATATTTATAATCGCCCTCTAAATAAAATTCTACACCTTGGGCGGAATTGAGAGTTGCCAAATACGAGACCAAACTGAACTTGAAATGAACAATGGAGCATGTTGTTGTGCGAGTAAACTGTGATAAGCACTCCTAACTATATAGTTGCCCTTAAACTCGTACTTCCAGCATAATCTATCAATGGTAGTAGTAGAACACAAAGGAATAGAGAGTATACAGTGCCTATCACGTTTATTGAGCAGTGCTTAAATCTTTTCAACATTCCATTGTCTTTGAAGAATCAAATCGGAGACGAGAGAGTTGAGAAGCCGTAGGTATGAGGGAAGAAATAAAAGAATTTGAGTCAGCTAATAGTCAGGGAGAGTCCCAAATCCTTACTTGTGAGCCTGAACCAACCTGTCAATAAATACCCTGACGTAATAAATTTCAGGATTCCCAAATACTACGCTAAACATAACTAGGATTCGAACCAAGATTCGCATAAAGAACTGACAATTCGGATAGTACTTTGCCTTAAGAACATGTGCTACCATAGAGTGAGGTTTTGTCAAAAGATTCCAACCTTGTTTTTCTAACAACATGATGTTAAGCTCATGCAATTTTCAAAAACCTAACCCACCACCAAAGGATTTAAGGGACGTCATACGATCCCAAGCAAGCCAGTGAATGGCATGGGAATGATTTGTTCCACTGCCCCACCAATAATGATTCATAATTCCTTCAATCTCTGAACATAAAGTCTTTGGCAGCAAAAAAGACTCATTAAGTAATTAGGCAGAGCTTGAAGAATAGTTTTCAACAAAATTTCTTTCCCTGTGTGAGATAATGTCTTGCGCCCCCAAGAATTCAACTTTGTCCATAACCGATCTTTCATGTAACGAAAGACCTCCTTCTTGTTGCGGTCGATATAAGATGGCAAACCCAAATAAGTACCGAGGGTATCCTTTTCCGCAATGTGTAGCACAGAACAAACTTGGGATCGAACTTGGTAACTGGTATTGGCACTAAAAGTGATGGAATATTTATTGAGATTAATTTGCTAGCCAGATTCATCTGCATACATCTTCAAAACTGGTTTAGATTATTTGCTTAATCAACATTTTCCTTGAGGAAAACCAAACTATCTTCGGCAAAAAACAGATGAGAAAGCAAAGGTCCATTTCTAGAAACCCGAAATCCACTCAAACGACCAACCTGAACCGCATCATGCACAAGCCTAGAGAGACCTTCCGTGTAAATAATAAAAAGATAGGGAGACAAAGGATCTCCCTGACGAAGACCCCTAGTCGGAAGGATAGGGCCAATCTCTTTATCATTTTGTAGAATCTAGCATTTGACCGAAACCACACTCGACATTACAAGAGCAACCCACTCATGTGAGAACCCAAATTTAAGAAGCATTCACTACAAAAACGACCACTCCATACAATTGTAGGCCTTGCTTATGTCCATCTTAATAGCAGCTGCAAAATTATTACCTCTAGTATGCCTATGGAAGGCATGCATAGCCTCAAAAGCTACAATACAATTATCCTGTATATTCCGTCCGGTCACAAAGGCTTTCAGAGCTAATTTGAGGTAGAATAGACTTCAAACGGTTGGCAATCATCTTTGTCACAATCTTCAGGAGCACGTTGCACAAGGCAGTCAGCCTTAAATCAGCCATAACTATAAGAGCTTGCTTTTTTGGAATTAAGACTACCCCTGTTTCGTTCAAAAATTCTGGAATATGCCATTGATGAATGATGGAAATGCAAGTACTAGAAATATCACTGCCAATCAAACCCCAAAACCCTTGAAAGAATCCCGAGTTGAAACCATCTAAACCTGGAGCCTTGTCTACTTTCATACTAGAAACAGCCGCACGCACATCAGCAATAGTATATGGAGCAAGAAGAAAATCATTTTGCTCCCTTGATACCAAAGATGGAATCATATCCAAAACAGAAATGGAAGTACAGTTCTGTGAGGTGAAAATAGAAGTGAAGTAGCGTACCATTAAATACTGGAGACCTGTATCCCAGTTGCATTGATTGCCATTCTCATCAAGTAATGAGTTAATCTTATTTTTCTGTTGTCGAACAGTAGCTCGCTTGTGGAAAAAGTGGGTGTTTGCATCCCCTTCCCAAAGCCAAAAATCCTTTGCACGTTGCTTCCAAAAAATCTCTCATTGTAGGAGAAGTTCTTGATACTGATTCTGAGCATCTACAAAACGATTCACATCTTCTAACCTTCTGCTGCCCCTAACTGAAACCATAATTGCTAAACAGTCAGCCAATTCTCTCTTTTGATATTTCCAAAGCTCCTTACCCCATACGGACAACAGAGCACTACAATGAGCAAGAAGCTCTAAAAGAGTCATGCCTATCATTTCAGCCCAGCAGGTAGTAACCAATTCTCGACAGCCTACTTCTCTTTTCCAACCATTCTTAAACCGAAAACGACGAACATGTGTTCTTGGCAAATAATAACGAATCTGTAAAATTAGCAATAGGTGATCGGAAGAAGAAGTGTCGAGAACCATAGCACGTGCTTGTGGAAATTTCAGTCTCCATGAATTCGAGACTAAAATATGATCCACCTTTTATTCTATCAGGTGCCCACTTGCTTGACCAGATTCCCAGGTGAACGGGTAGTAAAACATTGGGAAAACATGAAGTTCAACATCAAAAACTGCATTATGGAAACCCCTTATTAAATGCTCAGGCTGAGCTCGTCTACATCACTTTTCTGAAGCCACTAATATATCGTTGAAATCCCCTAAATAGACCCAAGGAAGGTCGCTATGTGACGCTAACAGATGAAGCAATTGCCAGGATCGTGAATGCCTGCTTCTGTCAATTTCACCATAAAAACCAGTTATTCGCCAAGAGCTAAGTTGATCCAATTGAACTTCCACATCAATGTATCTGTCAGAAGAACTGATTAAAGTAACAGATAAACAGCCCTTCCAAAGGAAGGCTAAACCACCACTATGACTAACACTGTCAATATTTAAAAAATCGTCGTATTGTAAAAAAGATTTTATTTCATCCACTTTAGTGGAGTTACCAAGAGTTTCAATAAGAAAAGTAAACTGTGGCTTTTGATTTCTAACGATCTCCTGTAAGTTCCTTACTGCTCGTGGGTTGCCAAGCCCACGAGAGTTCTGGATAATGGTACTCATTCTTGACGGCGGGACTGTGAACCAGAACTTGCCAATAACTCGTGTTGTGAAGCCGAAGTGCTGCCTGTCTCTGTTGGGCGCAGCGGGTGTATTTTGTGAAAAGGGAAAATAAAATGAGCAAAATGGACACAGGAAATTTAACGTGGTTCACCCTTAACTTTGAGCTACGTCCACGGACAAAACTCAGAATATTTCTTCCACTATTACAAATAGTAGGTATACAGAGATAA
>JANSVA010000009.1:901668-920048 GCA_025504915.1 Erythroxylum reticulatum | reverse complement strand
AACTTTTCAACAAATGCTGCATTTATACTTTCAACAAATGCAGCATGTTGCGGCTCTTCAACAAATGCTGCATGTTGCGGCACCGAAAGGAGCCGCAACATTGGAATGGAGTCCCTCCATGTAAGAGGGACCCATCTCCAACAGTCTCAACATGATGCTCGTTAGCTAGATTGGTCATAAACAGCTCAGAACTCATCCTCCTACGCTTTGGATCAGCAATGACAATATCGTCGCTCAAATTATTGGTCGAAACCCTTCCATTAACAGTATTGTCAGCTTCCTTGAGCCCCATATTGGCAACAGTAACAACTTATCTAAAGCCCTTCGGATGGTTATTAACCGTAAAAGTCTGAAAAGGCCCATGACTACCATCCGCCAACTAGTGCCCACCACTCTCCTCCCTCAACCACCATTCGCCAATCTTCAACTAGTTCCTACGGTAAGAAGCACGTATTTTTGGCCCAAACTTTTTGACGAAAGGAGCATCACCTTTATTCAATAGCCACCTACCGTATGCCCAAGGAAACCACATAAAAAACACACACATGGCAGACTTTCGTACTCCAAAGTAGGAAAAAACCAGTTGCCTTCCTTAGCTCGCAATTTCAGTGTTTCACAAATAGGTAGGCGTACATCATGTTCATACCTCAAACGCATATGGGAACGACGAGGGCTCTTAAAATTATTTAGGTCAGCCTCCAAAAAACCACCTAATCTCTTGCCCACCCCCTCCTCCAATTTGTGTATCTGAACCCACAACGGAGTCGTGTACAAAGGAATCACAGAGGGAAGATTTGACCCATCCAATTTGCCAAGCAATAGGAGTTGATTATCAAAGTCTAAGGAGTTGGTTAGCTACCTATGTAATTCGTTAAGAGTTTAAGTTGAGAAACTCTTTAGGGGTACGTTGGTAACTATAAATGAAGACGTGGAAATGATCATATAACTTACATTCCTTCCTTAATTATTGCTTGTATGTTTGCTAGTAATAGATAAGATAAAGATTGGTCAAATGAATTTTAAATAATTGTAAGTTTTTATTTCTAAGATAGATGCACTTATAATTCACTTGTAACTTGGAATTATCTATTAAGAATAACAAATAAATAGTTGTGGTAAAAAAAACAATATCTTTTCTCTTTGTATTTCATTTCATTATTTGAGAATTTAAGATTTATTTATTTAAATAATACATTATTTTGATTGATGATGAGATGTTATTGTCAACATTGCATATTACTTATTTAATTTTGTTAATAATTATCTTATTTTATTTTAAGGAATTTATATCATAAAATAAATTCATTATGTTTTTCAATTTTATTCTTAAAAAATCATACATAATTATTTAATATTTATTAAATCATTAAAAATAATGTTATTTATTTATTTATTAAGTACAGATTTTTATAAACTAATAATAATACAAAATATTTTAATTATTTATTTATAAAATCAATCACTTAATAATCAAACATAATTAAAAAAATTGTCATTACTATTCTTAATATTTAATACTTATAGCTATTAACTTCTAATCTCATTTCTTATTCTTCTATACCAAATATGTATAATCAATTATTCTAATCTTATTCTAATACTTAACTGGTATTTTTATTCTCATTTTTTATTTTCTATTCCTTTATTATTAATTACCAAAACCTTAGATATTTAAAATAAGAAGGATTTTAAGAAAATACGCCTGTTAAATCTTAGTATGTTCTCCCTAAAAGAAAAGGAAACAGTCTGCGTATAGAGTCATCCGCTTCTTCCTACGTCTGCTGCGTCCAAAAGAAAAATGGAGAGAAAACCAAAGTCGAATCTCAAGATAGCTATCATACACCCAGATCTCGGTATAGGTAATATGCTTCTCTTTTTATACTATTTTGGGTGACTCTCCTTTTGACCCTTTCCTTCAAATTTTGATTGTTAAAACCTGATCTATTTCCTTTGTAAGGTGGTGCTGAGAGATTAATTGTTGATGCTGCTGTTCAGCTTTCCTCACATGGTCATCAAGTTCATGTCTTTACTGCTCACCATGACAATAACAGATGTTTCGAGGAAACCCTTGAAGGCAAGTTCCCATATATATTTATATATACATATAATGCCAATTAGCATTTAGTTGCTTACTTCTTTGTGTAGTCAATGATGTGGAAGTGCTTCTACCAGTAAATGGTAGGATCTTTTTGTGAAATGTTGTGTTACGAGCTGAACTTTTCAGCAATCCTGGATAAAAAGGCACAGGCTAACTCTTCTTTAGAGGGAACTATAGCCTTATTTTCAAGTTGAGTTTTTTCCCGTGGCTACTGTGGACCACAACAGAAATTATAAGGACCAGGCACAATGGAATACAAACTAAGATCATTAAGAGTGTGGGATCAGATTTTGAGGTCTATATACACATCTTTAGTTTGATAAATAGATCAAAATTCATTAAAATTAAAGATTTACAGCAAAAATCTTCAAAAGGAAACAAATAGACTTTCTATTTCTTCTTCGTCATATCTGTGTAACAATTGCTATAATAAGCCACTTCTGTTCCAGAAGGTCAGTCTGGTCTTTGGGGTGTCCTGGTTGGACTGAAGGTTGCTCAAAAGAGTTTCCTTAAAGAGAACATCAATTTGAAAACACAGTGTGGTTTGCTTCCTGTCAATGAGCAAATGCATTTTGTTCATCCAATGGAAATCCGGAACCTTGATTCTATTAAATTGGTGATGCAAATGATCAAATATTATTACCTATGCAGCTAGTATTCAAGGATTTTTTTTTTCCTTCTTTTTTGTGTGTTTGTTGCTTGAAGACATCATGTGCTAGATCATCTAATCTTTCTACCAGCCTGTTTCACTCATACTAAAATTAGTATGGTTGGACTGACAGCCTCAGGCAAGAAAGAAAGCTGAAGTGTAGGGGTTTGATGTAAGTTTTACCATGACAAATTTTTGAGGCCAACAATAAATCACTTGCTGAAAACAGAGGAAAAGGTTTTGCAATGCTGATTTATAGACCTGACAATTGAGAAACACTTGGAATCCGAGTCTTTGAGTTGTATGTTTCATATCTCATTCATGAAGCTTCTAATACCACACCAGATGAGGGTATCAGATTTTAGTTCACGTTCCTTCAACTCTGTCTGAAGTTCTTTGGATCTCATAGACAAGGTTTTCTTGAAAGGAGGGATTGAGGGTATCAGATTTCAGTTCATGTTCCTTCAAGTTTATCTGAAGTTATTTGAACCTTGTACACAAGGTTTTTGTGAAAGGAGGGATTGTTACAATAAAGAGAACTGAAGTAAGAGAAGGGTGAGGTATAAGAAGCTGCCCATGCAGCATTTTACTAAGTTTTCAATTTCAACGTAGGACTTAGTTACCATTTAGTGACCAGCAGCCTGGTCAAGAAGCTGGATGTTCAGAATTAAAACCCGGCTGTAACCAACTCCTTTAAGAAGTCAATATGAATTGTTGTTCTCTTTTCTCTTTGTTCAGATCCTTTTTTCTTTTCCCCTCAGTTTTCTTCTTCTATCCTTTCTTTAGTTTACCCCTGCAAACTATCCACATAACTTGTATCTTGAGTTAAATACTTAATTTTCTTTAATTAAATTGTTTTAGGATATCTTGTATATGGCCCTTGAATGCCTTTTTTCTACTTAGATATTTGTCTTATATCCTATCCCTTTATCTCACTCAAGGTGATATTCACTGGCTCAAATATTATGGCAATTTACCATACAGGCACCTTCCCAGTTATCGTATATGGCTCTTTGCTCCCCCGGCATATATTCTACCATCTTCATGCTGTATGTGCATATTTGAGGTGCATTTTTGTTGCTCTCTGTGTGCTCTTCATGTGGCCATCTTTTGACATTATACTGGTGGATCAAGTGTCAGTTGTTGTCCCATTGTTTAAATTGAAAAGATCAACAAAGGTATATATACTTCTTTTCTTTTCTATTCTTTCACTTTTCTCTTTCATTTTGTTTTTAACGTGAGCTGTGATGCATTGGTAGAAGGATCAAGTTATTTCACCAATTGTATGATTTACCAGGTGGTTTTCTATTGTCATTTTCCGGATATGTTGTTGGCTCAACACACAACTTTTCTACGGAGGTTATACAGGAAACCCATTGACTTCATAGAAGAAGCTACAACTGGTATGGTCCCTGGTTTTGATGGTGTTCATGTGAAATGCCCATCTTTGTCTAAATGTTTTTCTGCAACTTTTACTAATTCTTAAAATAGTGCTACTTGGTAACTGCAGGAATGGCAGATTTGATTCTTGTTAATAGCAGATTTACTTCCTCTATGTTTGCAAGTACATTCAAGTACCTTCATGCAAGAGGAATTCAGCCAGCTGTTCTTTACCCTGCAGTTAATGTGGATCAATTTCATGAGCCTAAATCTTACAAGTAACAGACATGTTTGTATATCTCTTTTCTTCTTATTGATCTATGCATGGTCTTCAAATACCAACTGGGACATTGTTCTTTAATATTAGTCAGCATCATTTTTACTGTAATTTAATCTTGTCAATGTGGTGTAGGTTAAATTTTCTTTCCATTAACCGCTTTGAAAGGAAAAAGAATATAGACTTGGCTGTTTCAGCCTTTGCCATGCTTCATGACCTTAAAGAACATCAGCTTCAACATGTTTTCAAAAATGCTACTTTGACTATTGCAGGTAAGTCTTCATCAACTTTGTCCCAGGATTATTTTTCCAAAAACACTTGGTGACAGGATTCCTTATCCCACCAATTATTAGGCTGTGAATTTGTAGAAAATGTTCTGGTTAGCAGAGTGCTAGCGGTGAAGAGTTGAATGAAAAAGTTCGTTGTCACCTACATGGAAAATTTGCTTGTATTTTGCAAGGGCTTTTTACTTGAACAAAGAAAACAGTTTTCTCATAGCAATTTTTTTCCTTTCTGATAATAAATAAGTTCATGCTGTAAGTAATCTTTCTAAAAATTCAACTGTACAATTTTGTAACTGGCAGTGAAGGATGAAGCTTTTCTTTGGATAAATTAGTTAGCTTGATTTTTACAAAGGAAATAAAGGGATTACTATATTTTAAAGGAAGGCTAAATTACATAGCTAAGATTCCACCATGTCCTCCATGCACCATTTGTGTTTCAGGTGGGTATGATAAACGACTTAGGGAAAATGTTGAATACTTGGAGGAGCTTAAAAGCTTAGCAGAAAGGGAAGGAATATCTCATCAAGTTAACTTCATCACCTCTTGCTCAACAACAGACAGAAATGAGCTTCTTTCCCAATGTCTTTGTGTTGTTTATACGCCGAAGGTATGTTACCATATTTTTACTACTGCCCTCTATTCATTAGTAGTAATGTTGCAAATGAAAAGGGAGGTCTCTTACTTTGTTGATAGTTATGAGGTTTCTTGCTTTGATGATGACTGTAGGATGAACACTTCGGAATTGTTCCATTGGAGGCTATGGCTGCTCATAAGCCTGTCCTTGCATGTAATAGTGGGGGCCCTTTGGAGACCATTAAGGACGGAGTAACTGGATTTCTTTGTGATCCTAGTCCTCAAGACTTCTGCACGGCCATGGCCAAATTCATACGGGATCCCCAGATAGCAGAGAGAATGGGGAAAGAGGCTCGAGAGCATGTGGCCAATTCATTCTCAACAAAAGTTTTTGGTCAGCGTTTAAATCATTATCTCAGCAACATTGCTAGCAGTAAGGAGGATTGAGAATCTAAGGTTGCAAAAGGTTACATTATTGTAAGACGGTTTAGATAGAATAATGTTATGCATGGTTTCATCGTTAGACAAAGTCACGGAAGGCTTATTGCAGAGTTTAGTTGAGGTTCTGATTTGAAGGTCTTTGTCTATGTTGTCCAATAGGATGCACTAAATATAGAATGGACTGATACACTGTTCAATTTTTGAAACTTGTCTCAAACTTACACTTAAATAATCAAAATCGGACATTAATGCAGCACAAGGTTTAGTATATACTATTTTTAATGAATTTTTTGGCTATACAAACTTATATGACAATCAAGTACAGCTAAATGAAATTTCATCAAATTTTTTTTCTAATCAATCCTAAATTAAACTAATAATCTAATAATCCCTAATTTAGCTAACCCTGATCTAACAAATTACTAATTTGCTAAATCCTAAATTCTCCACATCCATCGGATGACATGTCCTCTCCTAGTTGTGGCAAGGTTCTTTAAACATTCTCATAGTTTAACATTTCTTGTCTTGTACAAGTTATTAAAATTTCTGGTGATGAAGGTGTTGTTGGGGCTCATTGTAAAAATTTGCGTGACGCATAACGGCCTGTAGCTTGCTTGGAATCCATTCAATGATACCCTGTAGATTGGGTTGTGCAGGCACTACATCGATCTCAGTGTTGAGAATATTCACGTATGACTATCTCATATCGAAAAAAGAGAGAAAAGAAGATTAACATATAAGTTTAGTGAGTTACTCCACTTATTATCAATTAGTTTTATGATAGAATCTTACTTGAGCTTATGTGTATTCTAACTTTCTTTCTTCTGTAATCCCGTAGGCCTATCACAAATTTAACAAACAGTGTAATAAGAGAGACTGTCTGTTCAATAGTCTTAAGGAGTTCTTTGGCCATTTTAGGAGAAGAGGTGTGGACGTCACAGGAATGTAAGTGTGAATAATTTTTTTAAAAAATTGAAATAAATTTAGGATTCAATAAATTAATAATTTATTAGATTAGGTATATTAGATTAAATGAACCTAGTTGGTTTTATTTAGGCTTAATTAAAATTATTCAAATTATTAAAAACAAATTAAATTTGATGGACCTTTTTAAGTTGCATAGGGTTAGGGTCACATGGGTGCCACATGGGTTTATAAGGTCCAAAAGTTCACTAAAAATTATATACTTAATAGGTATGAAACCATCTTCTTCTTTTTTTATAAACAGTTCAATTTGAACATTTTAAAAAATTTTAGATTTCTTTAGAACGCTTTGAAATGATAATTGGAAGAAAACATTAAGTTCAAATTTGCCCTTTTGTCTAAAAAAGAATCTTAATGTTTCGTAAGTATCTAAATTGAACTTGCAACTAATAGAACTCCAAACTTTATTAGGATTTTATCAGTTAAATGTCACATTAGAGTTGACGTAAATTTTAAAAATTTTCCTTGCTTGTGTAAGAACATTGGTGCTATGTGATATTAGAAGATTCCACTCCCAACCTAAATCCTAACTTTATCCTCCTTTCAATTATGAAAGAAGTTGGAAGGGAACAAACAAAGAAGCACCTGTTGCTAGTTAATGATTATGAATCCCATAATTCAATGCCCCTGTACTCATGGATTCCACCATTCTCTGTTGAATGTAATTTCTTTCTCTACTTGTTGTATCTTACCAAACAAATAAATGAAACACTAAAAAAAAAAAAAGAGGCCTTAAATTTAGTAGTAATTGCATGGAATCCTAGTAGATGAGTCACAGGTGCTAACATAGAGTGATTTTTTTAGTGGGTTTATTTTTATTTCCTAAAATGTAAATATTTTTGCTCTTATTTTGAATTTTAGGTGAACTGCATTTTTTTGGTTAACCCTTTTGGTTTGTTGCTTGTTAAAATTTTTTGCAAGCAATATGCACTTAGTTTTCTATATATTTAAATATGCACTTAGTTTTCTATATATTTAAATATGCACTAACTATTAAGTTTTAAAATAATGCTACCTTATAATTAACACGCACACACAGATATTGTTCTAAAGCCTTCAAAAATATTTCTGATTTTTCTAAATAATTGTTTGTCGATAAATAATGTTGCCTCTTCCAATAATAAGACATATTCTTTTAATGGTTTGGTTATATTTTTCCAAAAAGTTAAAGAAATTGAATTAATAAAATCAGGAGTACATATAACAATACTACAAGCCATTTGAAGTAGGCATCCAAGGATCCCTTAAAATGAGCTATATGCCTGACAAACATATAATAAGACTCAATCCTATTCAAGTGATACTTACAAAGGTTCATTATGCAAATCATTTTAATAAAAGGTTCAAATTACCATTGAAATGTCATACTTCCTCTGATATTATATTTATTGGTTATCTAACCTCCAAGTCGAGGCTAACATATAAATGCAATTCCTATCTCTAAAAAATTTATTCACTGATCCATTTTGAAAGTTGTATCATAACTTGTTCCATATTACTTTTTCTCCCTTTAAAATTTTTTCCATTTTTTGCATCCATATTTTTCATATACATAAAAAAAAGTTGTTGTGTAAACAACTTTGTTCCGTTAGTGATATTTCTATTGGAATCTATCCATTCTGGAATGTTAACATGATTGTAACTTAAGAAATTAAATTGGTATAAAAGACATAATGGTGTTCCATATATTCTTAGAATAGTTACATCTATAAAAAAAGGTTCTTTACGATTTCAAGTCAACATTTGCGTAGATAACAAGTATAGGCAGATTGAGGTAATTCAATCTATTCAAAATGGCTAATCTATTCTTGACTACTAACTATATGAAGAAGAATAGTTTTGGCAACATCTTGTTATTCCAAATTGTGCTACTCTAGTTTTATCTAGTACCTCTCACCTTCAAGAGTTCTCTATATGATATGTTCATAAAACTTCAAGAGTTATGTCCAAACCATTGATAACAATTAGTCTTCTTTGTATTTGAGTTATAGTTAGGTATAGTATGAGTAGTTTTAAAAGGGAAGTTAGATCATTGGTTATCAATGATCTACAAACTCACCTTAGAAGAGCTTAAAATTTTGCTTAACACTTCCAACGTTTCTTAAGAGCCATAGAGTGCTTTGATTTTGCTTTAGTTATTAAATAATAAAGAGGATGTTTCTCTATTCACAACTATGCATTTAAAGTTATTAAATAATAAAGTAGATGACTTATTAGTAACTTCCTAAAATCTTTTTTCTGTTAAAAAGTCAGTGTAGATCCACTTTACTCATAGAGCATTCTTATTAGTTAACAATCTCTATATTCTATTCTCTAAGAATACTTTATTACTTAAGTATACACGTGTAATTTCAAATCCTCCTTCACTAGTAGGTTTGCAAACTTTTATATAACTCATTTATTATTATATCTGCTACCATTCTTCTTAGACCAAATGAAACATCTTATCATTTTGTCAATTGTATTTGTTACCTCTTTATAAAGGCATATATGAGATAACTAGAAAATATGGAGTGAATTCATTCTAAACTTAATTAATTTCAATCTTCTTGTAAAGAGAAAAGTTTAGTTGCACTAATTACTTAGTCTCTTTTGTATCCTTTCAATTAGTGGAAGGCACTCCCTAAAATGCAACCTCTTTGATGTGATTGGTAAGCCTAAGTAAGTGAATAGATAAACCATCAATTGAAGCCCTGATATGGAAGAAAGCTAAGTAGTAATATAAGATGAACTAGTTATCAAAATCAAGTGAATTATGTTTGCATTGATTGCCAAACCAAATAATTCCTTAGAAGTATAAAGAGAAGCCATCAAATTACTTACTAATTTATCATATAATTTAGAGAATAAGAACAAATCATTAGCAAAAGATAAGTTAAAGAGCTACTTTTTCTTTCATTTAGAGTACTAGTTAATGATGGATTCTTGGATAACATTGTGCTTTAGTAATCAAGTTAGACCTTCCATGTATAAAATAAAAAGAAAGGAAAACAAGGTTACCTTATGTTAGTCCTCTTCTTCCTTTAATCAATTTAGTTTATTCTCCATTGATCAATGCACTATAGAAGGTGGTTATGACACCTTGCCTTGTCTAGTTAATGAAGATGTCAAGAAAACTAAACAAGTCAAGCATATGTTAAAAAAATCCTAGCTAATAGAATAGTAAAGTTCCTCAACGATTTTTCTTCCTATAACCCTTGAATTACTCATATGCAATGAGTATATTATATCCAATTAGTCTATCTTTTAAGGATGCACCGTATGAATCATAACATAAGAGTAAATATCAGTACAAGCATCCCTAGAATTCCATAGATCCCATTTAAGTTTAAGGATTCCGGTTTGGAAAATAATGCATACATTAAGCGAAGGGTACAAAACATCAAATTAATTTTTCGATAAAAAAAGTACTATATGAAATCTTTGATTTTTCCTCTTTCGTTATCCCTATCCTATAGGTACAGTGGCTTCATCATTTTTTAATCTCATCACAAATAACTTGGAGATGATTTCATATAAGATATTATAGTAATAATTTAGCCTATACTTATTTAGGGAACTAGAATTAGAATTTTTGGGTGTGAGACACAAGAATGTTCTATTAACCTCTTTTAGCATTTTCCTTTATTAAAGATTTCAAGTAAAACTAAAGATACCATATTTTTCATTTGTGGGTAAGACTTCCGAAAAAGAAAGATATTAAGGCCATTAGTACTTAAGGCTTTTTCTTGGTTTAATGAAAATATTTCTTTCTCCATATAAAGCAAATTAAAGGGACTCCTTAGTAGTTCTTTTCTGCGTAAGATATCTGGTCTTTAATAAAGGAGCATAAGAAATTTTTAAGAAGGAAGCCTTATGCTTAAGATCTTCTCGTGAGAAAGCAACATCACCATTTTATTTGAGGAAGGAACATATTTTGTTGGTGTTCCTCCTTACCATTATTGACTTATGGAAGAAATTAGTATTTTTATCTACTTCATTAAGCAACTAGACCTATCTCTTTGTCTAAACAAATAGTTATGGATGGATACTACTCTAATGTATGATATGAGGTCATTCTTTTCCTTATCAATCTTTACATTGTCACCTAGATTCTTCTATGATTCTTCTTGAGCATTGATCATATTGATCTTAGTAGTGAATAAGTGATCATAAGTATTGTTTCACCTTCTCACATTTAGTTCTTTGAGTTCTTTCTTAATGATTGTTAGCTTTCTAAAATGTATAAATATCTTATTTTCTAAAGATACAATAGGGCATCCCCTTACTTATTACTTCAATGAATCCTCCATCATTAGCTAGAATTTTATTGAACATAAAAGGATAGTTCTTAATATATTTTGTAAATATGTTTTAGATAAGAATTATAATATGATTATAGAATAAATTATTCAAGAATATGGCTTTGTTATTTGGAAAATTGTTCAACCAATCACTATTGACTAGTTATATGTTAATCTTTTTCCTAATATACCACCTTACACTTTGATTGATCCTCTATATAAAAAATTACCCTTCATATTTCAAGACATAATTCCCAGTTGATATTGAAGTCATCTAAAAGTATACAAGAATCCTGAGTAGAGTAGTGAATATGTTTAAGCTTATCCTTTAGATAATTCCTTTAGAATTCAAAATTAGAATCATAATAAAATGAGACAGACAACGTTGTATTCTCGTATGGATATATGATTGACAAATGTATCAGCTGATCATTTTCTTGCAATAGATAGACCTTAACTAACTTTGTATCAAAAGTAGTTACTATATGACTAAAATGATGAAGCTAGTGATTTGACAAAAAGAAACAATGATTGCCCAAAATTTTAAGCTTATTGTAGCTTTCCTAATTCAGATTAAATTCTAAAATGCCTATAATAGTAGGACTTGTATCTTAACAAAATTCGTTAATGATTGTATTTCTTAGGGTAACTAATTCCCCTCACATTCCATTAAGCTACTGACATAAGGGGGAGTTTAAGATTTTAGATCCCTGGAATCTATTACTTTTTCCCAATTTTGGCCTATTATTAGTTTAGAATAGGGAAAGCTATTCCAAGCTCCTAAGCAATAGTAAATTAAGTCTTATATTGAGTTTAAGGGAGACTACAAGAAGTCTAGTTCTTGTTGTTGGTAGTAGAGTCAAGAGCATTCTCTTTATAGGAAAAATGGTTCCTATCAATGGTAGCAGAGTTATGAACATTCTTTTCAAAGGCTTCAGGTTGCTCAATCACAGAAGGAGTTCAGTCAAAACTCTTATGGACTATTACCAAATTTATTATTATTGTGTAAAATAATTGGTGTGGCTTTTAGAATTTCAATATGATGAACATCCTCGTGAGTTATGAGTATTCACCCTTTTGAAATCTCTTGCCTATAATAATCCATTTTTTGCCTTGTTGTTTTAAGATTGGTTTCTATTATGACACCCTGATTGTGTCTTCAATCAATGAATCATCTTCCATAAGTCTTAACAGAGGTGCAGTATCTAGAAATTCCTTTGTCAATTCAAAACTTACAAATAAATAGCTATAGCTAATTCTTTTCCTTAAAAATGTAATTTCATTTATACATATTGGTTTGTCTATGTAGCTTGCCAATAAACTTAAATCCCTCAATTAATTAAAACTCAAAAGGCATACTATACATATTAATTCGAGTTGGAACATGATCGTACTTAATTCTTTATAAGAAAATAAATAGTCTCTAGAGTTGTAAGAAAATAATAAAGCTACTGAGGTTTCAAGGACTAGATTCAAGGAGTTTTTTTGCTCTATCTTCAAAAGAAAATTTAAAGAGAAGTTAGTAATATTCAAAGAGCGACACTTCTCATTTTTTGTTTCCATCATTTTAAAGCCCAACTGTAGATTTTGAGGAATGGGGAATGCTTGCTTAAGAAGAAACCTACTAATGTTAAGAGAGAGAGAGATGTAGGTTTGGTCTAATGACTTATAATTAATGATGTGTCTTCTCTTTTTAAAAATATGAAAGACTCACTACTTCTTTGCTTAAATAACTGTGAAGTTTTAATAAACTATTCTTCAATAGCAGATGCTTAAATTTTGTGGCCCTAGGTAAATTAATAAATCTTTCTCACGTTGAATCAATTTATTAGGATTGGTATAGTTAGGTATTGGTCTTATTATAATCATACCTGATGCCTTCAAGTCATAATCTACACATTAAAAACTTTTAAACAAATAATAATGGTATTGAAAATATGTCTTCATGGTCTTTTGGTTAATATTTTCTCTTGAAAATATAATATCCCTAATAGACTCGAGGGGGAAATATTTTTGGAAATGATTTGTGAAAAGACCCATCATGGAGTTCCCCTTCTAGAACCCAAGTGAAGCCCTCTCATCGACTCCACATGGCCCTCCAATCGATATCTAACTCAACCTAAAGGTTCCTGTAAAGCCAAGCCATTCATTTGTTAAAAAACCTTTTATATTCATGCATTTCATTTAAAAGCCTTTATAAACATCCATTCTTTATACAAATGTACATATCAAAATGCACAAGCACAGTAGCACCCGACGATATAACTAATCTTACGGCAAAGTCCCAATTACTGGAGCACCTATACGTATACCTGGGTTAGTTTGTTTAAAAACATAAAAATATAGGTGAGATAAATCAATTCAACGAGTGTAATTAGTTTACTAAAAGTTAACTTTTTTTATAACAATATAACTGAAATATTATGATATAATCATAAAACTCATGGTAAAATATTTGCATAATAATTTATTCGTGCATCATCAAATTTGGTAATAACATAACATTTCATAAAACAAAGTTTCAATTTTTTGAAATACTATTCCAAAATGTTTATCGACCTTAAACTCATAATATACAAGTTTCCATTTTTCATTATCTTATTTTTTCCTTAAATAATAAATAGTGGGGACAATAAGTTTTCTGAAAACCTTTATATTAAAAATAAGCCATCCACTAGAATTGGTACCATATGGTACCCCTCATATCACGACTCGGTACCACATCGGGCCTGTGACAATCTCCGCATACCCGGGCTAAGGACACTCACAGTACCTTTAACCTAACTATGCAAGGCTAACTGAATATCCTTTAAAAACATTTGGACAGTACAGCAACTATATTTTGAAAATCCCAAAACTTAAATAAAATACCTATAAATCAATTTTAAACGTACTTTTATATTCACATTTAAAACTCTACCATAACTTCTGGACTTTTAAGTCTACTCAAGAGCAATCTCAACAATAGTATAAAAGGTTTATATATAAGGTCATTTACAAACCACAAGACAGTTAAGAGTTAATTTAGAAAATCATAAAGCATATCAACATAACCAATTTAATAAAAAGAACAGTTCATGAGCCACTATATAATAGAAGCACAAACAAAGACTATCCACATGCGGTAATGCCCCGAAAACATCAAAAGACCATATTAGACACTTAAAGCCTCATGCTCACCAAATTAACCTGCATGGTTAGAAAGTGGAGGGGTGAATACACTATGTACTCAGTGAGCAAGAAAAACATATATCGCAAATAGAACTTGATACACACCAAGACAATGTAGATAACCTATAAAGTGAACATACATGACATAGAAACACATAGACCTAGCCTATGACTCAACGTATACTTGTTAGGAACCACATAGGCCTAGCCTATTAATTACCCAGCCGGTGAACATAGGTTCCAGTTCTAATACACAAAAGTAGAAAAACATCACATATATAAATCAAATCTTGTCAAAAAACAAATTTCAGAATAAGCCACATCTATGTGTGTCACCACTAGTCAGCTTAACTAGTGTGCACACCCACTGATTCTCGATGTTGGCTCGTCTTTCATTTATGGTGAGTCTAGACTATAGTTGGCAAGAGTGTTATTACCCTAGGTGATAACCTTGTCGGTGACCAGACCCTAGGTATGGAATCACCCGTAAGTCCTATAGAAGGTGTCAATATAGGGACTCGACTTTTATGTACTAGCGTCAAGGGTACGAGGTTCGTTTTAATCTATTGTGCTTAGCACACAATTGTCCAATCGTTACCTCACCAATCAAAAAAATCATATACAAATATTAAGTACTAAAATCAAGTAAGGCACCATGCCTTTATTTAACGGTCCAACTGATAAAATGGAACCTTGCCATAACTCTAAGTCAAAAGAGAACACATACATGCAGTATACATGACACGATTATGCATATGTAAGTTCCAAAATATTATTTCATGCAATAACAATCATCTTTTGCACTCCCAATGCAAAGTTGTTCAAAAATGTAGTTTCAAAAAAGAAAACATTGTTCGTTCCACTTCAAGTGTAGGTTTGTTAAAAACAATATAATTTCTCAAGATATGTAATAAAAACGCAGTTGTACTCCAAGTGCAAAGAGATATTCAAAATAATGTAATTTATAAAATGCACAAGTATACTAGCATCTATTTGAGATTTAATTTTATTATGCATTATCTAGGTTTAAAATTCACATACAAGTCATCATGCATGTCTTGAGATGTTATAATCCCAATTAATAGATATGGTTTCTCCAACTCACCACAAAAGAAGGTGTACACTCCCTTAACTTCAAAAATCCTCGTGCCCTACAAAACTAGACTTCCATTAGTCTTATTATATTTAAAAATTACATAAACAACATCTCCCTTTAAAAAATAATCTCCATCCAAATTATGTCCTGTTTCTAGTAAGAAATAGACTGGCAACCAATACTCAACCTTCAATAAATCATTATCAATACATCTCTTAACAAAATCGTTTCATAGAAGCATTAATAAGACATCAATAATAATTTTTCATGTTTATACTTTCACTAATTCAGACTCCAAGGTCCTCAAAAGTTAGGAAATAATAGAAGGTTCCTACACAGGGGTCTATTGCAGGTAGTATTAGGGAAAAAAGCATAACTCGAGCTTAGTCACTATTTTGTCAAAACACTTTCACATAGGTCAAGTTAAGACTTATATCTACAACTTTAATTCTTTGAGTTTCTTCAAATTCGTGATCTAAGAATATGAAATACATAGAGAAAGAGAAAGATGAAATTGAAACCAAAATTTCAACTTACCTTGATAACTTCTTTCCTTCTCCTCTTCTCTTCCCCTTTTTCACGCCTCTTCTCATTTTTGTTTTTCTCCCTCTTCTAACCTTACGGAAGACCTTCACTCTTACTTTTACTGCCTTTTCATCCATTTTCTATAGAAAATGGATGAAAAGGAAATAAAAGTAAAAGTGAAGGTTTTTTATAGGGTTAGAAGAAAATTCAATAAGGTCAAACTAATCCACATGTCACCATTCTATTGGTACATATGTTATCCTTCTATTGGTTCATATGTTACTATTCTATTGGTTCATGTCATTCATTTAATCCTCCATATGTCACTACTTGTAAGGCTACACATGTCACCATTTGTAAGGCTACACTTGTCACCAATTATAAGGTTATATATGTCACTATTTGCAAAGCTACACATGTCACCATTCTATTGCTCCATATGCCATAAGTCTAAAGTGTCATTTGTCATAAACTTAAAGGGCCACTTGTTATAATTATACTCAAGCCATGTTAGTGTCTTTATTTTTCTATCTTTTTGTGCGTTAATTTTCTTTATTCTTGAGGTTTGAAGTTATACTTAATGGAAATTAATCTTGTTTTATGTCAAGGTATATTTTAGAACTAAATAGAAAGAATTGCGATGATTTTGTGATAAAAGAGGTAAACTAGATCTTGACCCTAATTAGACATGGCCTCGTGCAACAACCAGAAACTTAAATTGTAGAAGCAAGACAGCCCAAGACCAAAGCGATAACCCTTTATGTGTGACCCAGGAAATTAACGAGTTACAATGAGATGGGTGTTAAAATGCAGCACATGTAAACATGAGACCAAAATAAAATTCAACACATGGAGGCCAAAACGCAGCACATGAGAGGAAGAAAAATATAAAATCATTCAGCCAAAACATTGACGTTGGGAAGGTAGGAGGGTTGGTGCAAGAAGTGGCTTGCGTGGACTTAAAAACGCTGGAGCTTTCTAATTCAAAAAATCAAGGAGAGGACGTTGGTAGCTGCGACTGGGAGAGGAAGCTTCGACACTGGCGTAGTACGTGGATAAGGAGCATCTTCAACCTTATTTGTCCCATTGATAAATAGTGAATGGGAGAGGGCTACATAAGAAGCAAATAGAGAAGAGTTTCGATGACAAAACAAGAAGAGCAACACCCATGACAATCCCAATGCCAGTGACAGTCAAAATAGTTAGGAAAATCATGATGTTGGGTAACTAAATTTTTATTTCTTGGTTTACGGAATACTAGTTATTGAACTTTGCATGTTGTGAGACTTTTGTTCTTTATTTCAATCAATTTATTAGTCAAGTATTAATTATTTTTCTGGGTCATTATTTGATTGATTGATTTTACAGCTAGGTGCACAACTAGTTTGTGATTTTATTCAATCAATCGCTAGATTAAACAGGTTGATGTTCAATTCTTTTAATAAAAAGTAGCGACTAGGATTTTTGTCTACTACTTTAGGGACATGATTCTGGGAAAAATAATTGTCTAGGCTGAATATACATCCTATGTATGTTGTCTAGTTCATCGATTTTCTTAATTCGTGTAAATCTATTAATTAATTAAATCTGAGATCGTATCCAAGTTATTAATTAATAAGGGTTAATTCAAATACATGTTTTGTTTAACTAAACATAAGAGAAAATAGGTAAAGAAATTTACCACGATGAATGTTGAACTAATAAATTGGTTATTTTTAATGTCGATGATCAATGCAAGTTCAGTAACGAAGGAGACCGGAAACCAAGATTTGTTTATATTGATTGTTAAATTCTCATTGTTTTGTTATTAAATATTTTTCAATTTCAATTTCCAATTAAATTCTGTTTAATTCACAATTACAACCCCCCTTTTTATTATGTAACTATTAACGTCTGAATTCCTTGTGGGAACGATCCCTACTTTCCACTACTACATTAATTTGTGTTGCAGGAAGTTGGTTTCTTTTTATATTTGGTTGCAGGTGATAGCAAACACCAAAATTTGGCACCATTGTCAAGGAATTTTTGATGGTTTATGTATGTTACGCATTTGAATCAGTCTGAAAATTTGCATTATAATCCTGAAATTGAGAAAACAATAAAGCCATTAAGAAAGCAGACGAAAGAAAGACAACAAGTACTGAGAGAAGAACGACAGAGGGAAAGAAACATGGATGCAAATCGCACTTTACGCCAACTGGTTGCTCCAGCTGAGGACCGACAGCCTCACTGTATTAATTTTCTGAATTTGGGTGATAATAGCACTTTTATGCTGAAGTTGGGATTGATTCACTTATTGCCCACTTTCTGAGGCACATTAGGAGAAGATCCTTATAAGCACTTAAAGGAGTTTGTTGTTGTTTGTATGGGAATGAAGCCTATTATTGTCATTGAAGAGTAGATAAAGCTGAGAGCTTTTCCCTTTTCTTTGAAGGACGATGCCCAAGATTGGTTATATTATTTACCTGCTGAAAGTATTCTGTTGGACCCCGATTCGCATTAAGCAGGTTTTAGTTATTTTGAGGATTAGTTTGCTAATTTTCTGTTAGTTAGAATAATTTGGGATTTTTAGTACTTAGTTAATAGAAATTAATTGAAAGGATTTAGTTAAATTAGAGT
>JANSVA010000009.1:862095-887494 GCA_025504915.1 Erythroxylum reticulatum | reverse complement strand
AAGAGAGGGCTCACAAACCTAAGCACTTTGTCCCAACTCCCTCTCTTTGTTGTTTTTCGTTTTTCATTTAATGGTTAGGGCTAGGGGACAAGGGACGTGTGAGTGCGTGTAAGTTTTGTGTCAAACCTCTAAAATAATAATGACGAGTGTACGACACATTGTTAGGTTTCTATCCAAATAATTGACCAGGTTAAAAATGCTTAGTCCTGAATAAAATCAAAAAATGTTTCGACCCTAAGTTGGGCATTTTAGCCCATCTAAGAGCCCCAACATTTTATAAGTCTACAGGGAGAGTGGCTACAAAAGACAAATAATTTGTACCACTGAGTAAGAATAGAATTTTTCTACGAGAAACTTCCAGTGTTGCTCTATAATATTAAATAAAAATTTGTCACTTTATAAAATTAAGTCACTCTTCATTGAGATATAATTTCTAGCAATGCAAACAAAAAAATGTGGACCTACTTGTGGAGCGATTATGCAGATATGATATCCTTTTCTAAATGGGCAAAACAATTCAAAAGAGACTAGCTGACAGAAAATCTAAAGATGTTGATGGAGATAAAGATGAAAATTGCCTTAACTTTCGCAAATTTGGGATTTTTAATTTGTAATATCATCAAATTCTTAATTGAACGTAGTTTTTTCATTTAAGAATTATAGTGAATTCCTAGATGAGAAATATAGAATTTTTAAACCTTGTACAAATTAAGTGACTCTTCATATATATGACTTGGTTAAAATTGAGCTCACACAAAGAATTATGTTAGAAGACATTAAGAGAAGTACTTTATGTAGAATGGTTAGCATGGTCGAAGGATAAAAATAGATAGGATTAATAAATCGAGGGTCGAAATAGAAAGCCACCCATAATTAATGGAAAAAAAATTGATCCCATTAGAAATATAACCCGGAGGATGGTACTTTTTCGTGTATCACATAACTTAATTTACACATGAATTTCGTAATAACGAGTCAGTAGTTCGCACTTGTATCAATATCCTACTATTATTTGTGGGAACGAATCCCAGTTTTCCGATACATAAACAATGATAACGGCTTATGTTCGTACCCATACATACATATAGAGTACGTCGACAACAGGCAGCCGCCTAACCACTACTCGATGCTACGAGCATTTCTACACTCTACAGCACACCGAAAACTCGTAAGACTATAAATTGTAATGTACATGCGCATAAGGGTAATTGGATCAAGCAATGGGGTAAGAAGGTTGCATGGCAATTCCACAAAGCCCTTCCTTTGTACCAACATCTTTTTGCATCCTTATGTATCCTTGTTCTCCCCATTGTGTTCCCCATGAGTTCTTCACCAACCAATACTTCGTTCCGTTTGTCACTCCATATCCTACAACCGCAACTCCATGATCGAGTTGTTTACCGCATGCGCCAGTAAAGATACCACTTTGGTAGAACTGAAATGAAAAATCTCCAGCATCAATGGCAACTGAAACTGGTTGATTTGCCACAGCTTTCATTAGGGCCGATTCATTCTTGGCCGGCACATCTTCGTACCCCGTTATTTGGGCTGCCTTACTTGCCTCTGCGTGGGCATTGCAAGTTCCATTGCTTCCTGTGTAGGGGTAATTGGTCTCAGTTGTCAGGCCTTTGTTTTGGATAATGAATTTGAAGGCGTCATCCATGAGGCCACCTTGACATCCTTCATCCTCTCCCTTTGTGTCGCAGTCAACCAATTCTTGCTCTGATAGAGAGATCAAGTTCTTGGTGGATAACTGAGTAATTCCTTCCACGGCTGCAACTGCTGAGAATGCCCAGCAAGATCCTGCAATTTTAATTGGACAATGAAATGGCTGTCTAATTAATGATGAGTAGTATGGTTTCACAAGTGACGTACCGCATTGGCCTTGGTCTTTGATGCGTGTTACGGCTCCTTCTTTCCTCCAATCCATGGTAGACGGAAGAGCACTTGTGTTTTCGTACCTGAAAGGACCTGTAACTCCACCTGCTTCGCACATGTGAGCCTTGAATCTGTTTCTCCTACTTCTGAACTCCTCGTTCCTGAGGTCCGCAAATTGATTGATACCCAACTTGTAAGCTTTGTTTCCAACAGCATTGAAAGCGTCAATTCGTTGAACGTTCTCTTTGAATATTTTGAACCGGATCTCTTTTTCTGGGGCGTCCTTATAAACACGTCCATAAAGAGCCATCCACTGATCATGCCTCTGCTTCATTGATAAACCTTGAAGAGTACGAGCTGTAGAATGGGATGGCAATGCTGTGAGTAATAGAGTGAAAACGAAACCCACACAAAGAGAGTGGTCCATTGTTAGCAAGAGATAAGTTACAATGGGGAATGAACGAGTAGTATAGTGTATATATAGGGGAGCCGAGGGAATGGGAATGTAGTCTGAGTTGAACGTTGATTTGTGAATTGAGGTTGTGGTGAGAGAGACGTACAAGTGACGACATTCGCTGGTGTCTTGCCGAATCAATTGGGATGTGTTTACAACCTTAAGAAATTAAGAATACAGTTAGCACAGAACACTTCATTCAGTTGTATTAAGTGAGAATAAATCACACGTCTATTTGTTGTTTGGTACTAAAAGCTGCCAAATATTGTTACTTAATGTGCGGAAGTAGGTAATATATAAATACATAGAAGAGGAGGAAGAGATTTTTGTAATTTAGCAAACCAGAAGGGAACATGAAAGGGAGCCTCACTCTATCTCTAGAAGATTACTTCAATTTCTTTCACTCTCACAATCCCTCTGCTCTCACTCTCACTTCCCTCAATCAGGTACACATGTATTCATCTTCATCTTCTTCTTCTACATAACTCATCCATCCTTTTCATCAATTTTATTCATCTGTGTTTCAGATCATTTTCATGCACGGTTTTAAGAAAATCTATAAACTTCCCAAGGTTTCTATTCTATCCTCTCTATTACTTCTTCAGCAGCAGCCAAACACAGTCATTGTCGCTTGCTCAGTCTCGTGTGCGTGTCTTTTGTTTTTTTCCTAATAACAGAAAGCGCTAAGCGACGCCCTAGAGACTATTGGGTTGGTGAATCCGTCGCGCTCTACACTCCAGGACAACCAGATCTCGCCTTGCGCCTTCATGACTGTGGAGGACGTAACTGCCGATCTGGAGGAGCTGAATTGGCAGGAGTGTTGCATTACCTCCATTCAAAGTTTTAACTCCGCTCACGACCATAGCGTTTCTGCTTCCACGACTGATGGAGCGTCTTCGCTGAAACCGCCGCAGCGCAAGAGGAAGAGAGGTCGCCCAGCTGCCAATGGTCACTCATGATCATCTTGAAGAATTCCCGGAGCTCAATGAGGACATTTCGATAATTTTAGTGAAAGTGAAAGGGCGATATCGTGTTTGTTTTGGCTTATCGGTTTTCTTTTCCTTGAAAGAGCAGAAAAAGAAAATATGTGTAGCTGAGCTGTTAAACAAATTGGAAATAAAGAACACTTTGTTTTGGCGTGGTGAGAGACTAATTAGATGGTTACCAACTAACTAAAATGCATGCTGCAGTTATTGAGTATGAAGGAGATGATTTTAACATCAATTTCACAGTTATGTCCAGTTTAGTAAAGTAGCATGTGTTACTAAGCTCCCGAGTCCCGCAAAGCAATTTGACTTTCTTCCTGCCCAAATGTCCTTAGTTTTGATATTCAGGTGACTTAGACTCTACTAATGTTACATTGTATCAAATTGGGATTTCATTTTTTCAACAACTTAAAAGAATCATAAACCTTAGCTTCAGTTTTGAAAATCTAGGCAAAATGTGGTCAACGCACAACATTTTGGATAACATTTCTCCATAGCATTTTATTCTTTCCCATATTAAAATTTCTCTTTTTTTTTCCATATTGTTTTAGGCGAGAGTTTCTCTTGCGCTTCTTCTATTTGGAAAACTCTCCTCTCTTTTCTTTCTCCATTTTGATTTAGATTTTCTTGGCTTCTGTTTGAGCTTTTAGTTGCAAATGGAAAACTAAATTACTCTGACTACTTCTCTTCAGGCTCTAAATATAGTTGTCCTCCCTATCTGTAGGCCTCTCTAACTCTTTCATACCCTCTTCATTTTGGATCCCTCTGTACCTTTAAAATGTTGGTAGCTCTTGGTATGATTAATAACACCACAGACTCCTCCCTTAAGAGAATATGGAGTTTGGTGGTGGGCGATGCTACTAGATCCTTTGATAAGTTGAGGTTCTTAGCTCCAAGACAAGATTCTTTGTCCAATTTTATGGTGTCTTATTCTGTCTCATAAATCTCAGTCATTCATTTATGCGAGTTCTACGTTTATTTATGCGGGACCCACGCGGGACCCACATAAATGAATAGCTAAGATTCATGGGACAGAATAAGACACCATAAAAACTGGACAGAGAATCTGAGCTCATTAGCTCCTTCATTAGAGCTCCCGCCTTTCAGTCTCACTTAGTGTCTCCTCCCATCAAGGTGCTTCAATAAAGAGCAACTAAGTGTTCAAGCACCCTAGTTAGGTTCTTTATGGATAAACAATTGCACTTTTGTTGGTCCATAGTTGGACGTTGAAAATTTGGTCGACAAATGTTTTATAAAGTGTTCTTCGTAATTAATAATGATGAGTTTTTCTTTTTCATGTTCTTTGACATCAATAGTATGAACAAAGTTTTGGAAACTGGATTTTATCACATTTCGGAAAAATCACTCTTTTTAGTGAAATGGAGACCCAACTTGAGCCTAAACGACATAATATTTAAGAATGTTCCCTTATGGGCATATTTCCACAATCTGCTCCTCAAGTACTGGACTATAGAGGGCTTGAGTGGCCTAGCTAGGGCCATATCAGCCCCTCTACTTAGATGAGCTAACTATAATAATAAGCAGGTAAGCTTCTCTTAAATCTGTGTGAAGCCAGATATGAATGACAATCTTCGTGAGGTATTCCCAATAATAAGGCCAGATAAGAATAAACAACTAAAAGAAGGTTATATTGAGTCTAGTTGCTAATGAAACCTCCAAATATTTTTAAAATGATTTGGAGAGATATTGGTAGAAGATAAAAATTAGGATTCTTAGATGAACTACTAAATGCCCTCCTATTAAAAAGTTAAGAGGAAAATTCTAATGAAACAATCTCATCCTTATAGAATAAAGTGTATGAAATTACACCTAACATTTCTCCCCTAATAAATTCCTAACCCACCTTAAAACCAAACTTCTCTAGTTGATACTAAAAAAACTCATCCTATAGTTCCCTTTTTGGAACCCGAGTGGAGCCTTTCTAGCAAACTCGTGGTATCCCTTTAATCGATATCCGAATCGACTTTAGGGATCAAGCAAAGCCAAGTTATTCAACTATTTAAAACCTTTTATACTTTAATAATTAAAAGTGGGCAAAGTAATGGAAAACTTTTGTTTTAATTCATTTTATTGAAAATTTTGACAGTATAATGACTGCATTTTGACATTCTCAAAATTTTCAAAAGCCCTGTAAAATTTTAAAACATTTCTATATTCACACCAATTTCTCAACTACAAATTTTGGACATCAAGTCCACTCACAAGCAACCTCAAACTAATAATTCTTTTTTCTTAACAAATAAACAATGGTGGCAATAAGTTTTATGAAAACTTTTATACTGAAAATAAGTCATCCATTAGAATTGGTACCTTATGGTGCCCCTCAAATCGCTTTTAACATAAATAGTAGCAGCATATGACTTTCTTTACTTAATATAGTCCACCACTAGTTTTTTTACCATATGGTACATTGGGCCTAGAGTCACAGAGCTAGTTCTGCATTGCTTATCTGCAACTAGTTAACCATTATTTATGGAGTTGGTTCTGCATCGCTTACCTATAATAGGTTAATTGTCATATATAGATAGTTACGGAGCTAGTTCTGTATCGCTTACCCGTAATAAGTCACAGAATTGGTTCTATATTGCTTACCTGTAACTAGTTAACCACTATTTACGGAGTTGGTTCTATATAGTTTACCCATAATATGTTAACCACTATAAATATACCAGTATAATAACATGTATATAGCCTAGTGGTGTATCATAGCTAAGAGAAACTCTTACATTTACGACTTATCTTATTTTCTAAACCACTTATGGGAGAATCCATAATGAATTATTTCAATGTAACTCTCAATCATATAAAATTTAACTTTAAAATTAAAACTCATATATTGCCAAAGCATTTTTCATAACAATTTATTCATGCATCAAATCAATTGTTAATAAAATAACATTTCGTCAAACATAATTTCAATTTTTTTGAAATACTATTTTGAAAGGCTTTTTTCGAAATTAAACTCATCATATAAAAGTTTCAATTTTGATAATTTGTTGAAAATTATCCTTAGGAAATATCTCCAGGTTACAATTCTGGCTAAACCTTTTACTAAAGCTTCACTTAGAAATATTCTTAAGGAAAAGGAAACCTGCTTATATCAAGGCACAAAGAAAAGAATAGGAAGGAAAATTAAGAAAAAAGGGCCCCAAGACCTCATCTTCACTCTATAATATTCTTAGAACATTAAAGACATGAATTGCTATAAAAAAAGAAAATAATCAAGGTTTATCTAAGCGTGAATAAGTTTCTTATTATTGGGCTTCCAGAAACAAAAGTTAAGTTAGAAAATTTTCAACATTATAGAGGGGTTTTTTTGGGAAAGGCTAGGAAATGATTTTCAATCATCATTCTCACTTTAATCATAGGATTATCATTAGATATGATCCTATAAGGTTTCTTAACTCTTAGTTTTTGGCCAATTCATTCACCTAGAAGCATGTTTATAAAATAAGGTGACTGAGATTATTTTTAAGTGCACCTTAAACCTTGAATTTTAGAGGGAATTCTATAAAGTGATCTTAAAATGTTGGGGCTCACTATCAAACACCATTAGTTAGTAATGGGTGACTTCAATAGTGCCTTGTTTTCTTAAGCTTGTTTTCTTAAGATGCGGATGGGGAAAGACTAAATTATCGAGGTAGGAATGATGATTTTGTTGACAATTGGACAACTAATGATAAGAAAAAAGTTAGATAATGCACTTGTTAATCCTTCTTATATTTCTAAGTTCAGATCTAGCCATACATTTTTTTAATAAACCTCTTTTGCAGAATACAATCGTGTCGAGGTAAACTTGGGATTAAAGAGTAAGCATCACAAATTGTCCTTCAGGTCCAATAACTTCATGCTCAGTTTTGAAGGCTTTGAGGAAGTTGTTTCCAAAGGGGGATTTTGTTTCAAAGCATATGAAGCATACATATTAATGAGGAAATATTAAAGTGTCAAAATCCAGCTCAAACATCTGTTTGTAGCTAAAATAAAAACTACTGAAGTAGTTATTAATAGGGCTACAATTGTGTTTCTTGACATTAAAGCCAAAGATAATTCTTTCCCCAATGAAATTATTATTAAAACCAAAGAAAAGGATGCTCTTAAAGGTTTCTTGAAATCTTTGGATAATCATCACTCTTTACTAAGGCAAAAAACCAAAGTTAATTAGGTTAAGGACGGGGATAAGAACTTGAAAATTTTCCACAATGCTATTCTTTGTCACAGAAACATAAATCAGATAAACTCCCTTAAAGTGGAGGATGTTACCTTTAATTAACATTTAAAGCTTATAAGTATAGTCTTCACCCATTTTAAAAAACTACTTGGTTCCCATTTTCACTCTTTATTTTTTTTAGTAGTTTAAACTCTTCTTTTCAGAAACCATTACTCTATTAAAGTAGCTATTTCTCACTAATCCCTTCATTGAGTAAGATGTTAAAAGTCAACATATTCTCTATGGATCCTAATAATGACCTTAGACTAGATGTAAACCCTTTTCTTTCAAAAAAATATCTAGCCTCAACACATAGGAAATGCCTTTCAAGTATTTTGGAATTCCTATATTTTATAAGGGAGTAAGATTCAAATATTGCCATCCTGTATTTAATACCATTAAGAGAAGAATTAACCACTATAATAATAAGCTCCTCTCTAATGATGGAAGAGTTCAACTCATTATCTTGCCGATACTAAAATGTTAAAAGTAACTAGTTAGTCACAAGTACCTCTAGCAGAGAAGGAAAATATTTGAGATACTAATTAGTCAGAGAAAGAAAATTACCAAACCAATCTGATCTGTTATAGATGCCACATGCTAACTTTGTATTTACTTATCGTATTTAGCATCGTTTTCCAAAAAAGCCTCTGTAGTGGGACTCACTCTAACTCAACCTTTAGAGATACAAGGTCAAAGCTCCTCCTTTAACTTCTTGTTCAGACAAGAAATACTCCAAATCTCGCAATATTAAAAGTCAGTGAATGCAATGAGTGTAACAATATTAAAAGACAATAGTAATAAATAATAATTAATTCTTGAAAGACTACAAGTTGACTTTAAATCTAAAGAACTTCCTGGGAGTTTCTAAAAGCTTATCTCAGGAAGTAGTTTAACCTATGGTCCCACCAAGTCTACGAATCATGAAATAATATGGCCTATAACTCATTATATGCATATGGTCATTACCTATTCCATTTTAAGGAGGGTAGAAAATAATATCATTATTGCATCCTGAAATTTTCTTTTATATGTTGTTTCTCATTTAAAAAACCCATATAACCTTAGCTACTAATTTGCTACATATTTAAAGAAGCAAACATAAAAAAGCATAAGAGCTATTTGTGGTAGGTTATACTTAAACAAGTTAGAAAATAAATTGGGTTTTTTATATGCTTTCAAATTTTTCATAGAGATATTAGTATGATAGTTGTAGGAGTAGCTCTAACTTCCATATAAGTCCAAAACAAGTGAGAAAAAGTTGACAAAACATTATCTTAAATAAAAATTTGAGTAGGTTAAATAAAACAAAATATTGAGGACACTGAAAGGGCTTTTCGATGCATATGAGCAATAATGGGATAAATTGTTATAATATTGAATTCTTATTGTATTCTTAAATTTTAAAAGAATCTAATTTCCATGGGTATTATTGATAGTCATGGGTATAAGTTTTGTACTGATGATATGCATCTTAAGGTGTTAAAGGGTGGTTGGATGGTGAAGAAAGAAAAATTACGATATCTATGTCTTAATAGGAAAGATAATATTAAGATTGGTGATTATTTCTTAATCATTAAGATAGAAGGATAATAGTAGTACATTATGGTACATGTATGTCAGTCATCTTGGTGAGCAAGAGATGAATAAACTTCATAATGATAGCTTATTAAACATTAGAAGTTAGACTTTTGTAAGTTTCATATACTTAGTAAAAAGTCTAAAGTAACTTTTAAGGTTATAGTATTTGAGGAGAGAACTATGTTGAGGAAAACATGTGGAAAGGACATATCATTTTTAATAATGAGGTTTAAAGGTGGTATTGTTACTAGAACAGTCTAAAACAAATACTATGGTAGTTAAAATTTCTGGTTTAAGAGATAGAACAATGTTAAGAAGAAAACATCAATAGGGTATAATCAAAATGTAATGAGATAAACCATCAAGCAGTTAAGGAGATATGGTTGGCGAGAATCACTCATGTATGCTCTTACCATATGTGATGAAGATGTAACTATCTTTTTATGAGACCAAAGAAAGTCAAGATAAAGATAAACAAATAGGGGCTATGATAAAAGATGTTAGATTTCACAAGATTTAGAAATTATCTACATTTGGTCAATTCTTGTTAAAAAAAGGTTCACGTTTTAAAAGATGCAACAGATATATTGATAAAGCTATTATATGTAAAAGAATTTCAAGCATAATTTATAGTTACTAAATGCTTGCATATCTTAAAACCCTTAAGGATATGTATGACAAGAAGTAATTCACTATCAGACATTAGAAATATCAAGTTAAAATAGAGAATTTTGATATTCTTTGAATTTTTAACTTGTTGTCGTCATACTTCTCCTTATATTTTCTTTCTTATAATAATAAAGTAAATATATCCTCTTACTTGTGGATATAACTGAAGTATTGATTGAACTACGTAAATTTTGTGTTTTTCTTATTTTGTTTTTATTATTCCTATATTGTAGATTTTCTATAATATATTTATATAAAAATTTGCAATAGTGTTGCAGATAATAAGCATGCAGTTTTCTAACAAATATATGCATATGATATGATAATAGAAAAATGGTACGAACATATTTAAGTTAGACTTGAACTAGAATCAAATCACTTATTTTAGACCTTTTGATCAGGCTTGAACTTGACGCAAAATAGAATAGGTCTATGCAAATCGAACCTAGTAGAATAGGTCCATGTAAAATGAAGTCAGCCATTCACTGTGTCTTGTCTATTAAATTAGATCCACGACCCATCATAAAATGTAGCATCTTTACGTATAAATCAAGGTTTTAAAAACTAGATCGAACCGTCTAGCTCGATCGAAAAAGTTTTAACCGGTCAGTATTTCAGTTCGAATTCACCTAATAAACTTTATGTATAAAAAATAGTTGGTTCAACCTTTTTTTGGTCAGACCAAAAGGTCCAATCCGATTTTTAAAACCTTGATATAAATTTGAAAGGTAGGGTATTTCAATTGAGATTAAGTTCGTTCAAAAACTGACTTAAATAGTTGACTTTAGATTTACATTTCCTAATGCACTAGAAATTCTCTTCTACCTTACTTTAATTTGATTTCTAGTGTTTTGTTAAAATTGAAAGAATAAATACCTATTCACAAGTCAGAGCTTGAAAATTGAAGTTAAATGTTGACGAGCATATGTCAATTATTTTTGGATTCAGCAAGGTTTGGCGATCTAATATAAAGGGCTTGTTTGATAAGCAACTTATTAATTGTTTTCAGCTAATTTATATAAATTAACTGTAACTATATTAAAAAGCTATTGAAATTGTTTGATAATTTAACTGATTAACTAGTTGATTTAAAACAATAAGCTGAAAATAGAAAAGCTGGTATATTGGGGCATTTTTCTCCAGCAGGCAACATTTAAGAATGAAAATACAATGGTACCCTGTCAATTTAATGGGTATTGTATGTATATAAAAGCTTTGCATAAATCATCAACAACCCACGTTTTATTCCCCTTCATAAGCTTTTTTTCTATTAAAGAAAGGTAGAACGATAACGTTTTCAAACAGAAAATTTTTTAGCAAAAAAATTAAAATTCATATATTTAAAATAACACAATATTTATTTATTTAGACACATAAGAATAAGCAAATAATAATACGAAATAAAAATAAAATATCCATAATTTCACTAAATTTGGACACTAAAATTAAAAAGATAAATTATAAATTTATAATGAATTTGAATCAACTTTTAAAACATGATTTTTCAATAAATATAAACTAAATTTAGAATAAGTTAAACATAAGTTTTAAATTAGATTGATTTTTTAAATAACAAACTGATTTTACAAGATTTATAACATATATTTACCGGTAAGTAATAGTATTTTCTTCAGTATAATACTTTTTACATGCAAATTTTAAATAATAGTAAAATTTAAATATATCTTGTTATTTTTACTTCTTAAGCATAAACATATGCATATATATTAACCATGATTATTTTATATCCCTTTTCCCTACCACATATAATGAAATAAGATATTTTTTAAGTCATATCTTGATGAGTTATTTTACATATAAACAACTAATACTAGTTAACCAATTTTATCAAATATTTGCCGTAGAGCCAAAATCAAACTTACCATATGACTATGATTTAGTAATAGTATCACCCATGTCCATAGAATCATATAATAAGATAAGGTGATAGCCCTACGTGGCTTAAACCCATCCCTCTTGCTCACTTCCCTACACGTATTCCTGGGTACAGAAGAGACCTTTGTTTGGTTTTCCTTAATCTCTTCCAATCCCTCACAGCAACAAACATGGCGTCATCTACACTTCTAATTACTTCCACCTTCCAACCCAATGTCCTCTCTCCCATCAAACCCAAAATCACCTCAACATTACCACCATTTCCGCCACGAAACTTCCGACGACGTCATTTCCTGTCCTTGGCTGCAACTATCCCGATGATCGCTTCTTCTTCATGGCTAGTCCCTGTTTCTCCAGCTTCAGCGGAATCCGATGAAGAGTACGTGAAAGAGACAAAGGAAGTGATTATCAAGGTCAGAAGCACCATTCAGATGGACAGGAACGATCCAAATGTTGCTACGGCAGTTTCTGAGCTAAGAAATACATCAAATTATTGGGTGGCGAAGTACCGAAGAGAAAAGGCTTTACTGGGTCGTTCTTCTTTCAGAGACATCTACTCTGCATTGAATGCTGTTTCTGGGCATTACATCAGCTTTGGACCAACAGCTCCTATACCTGCTAAGAGAAAGGCAAGAATACTTGAAGAGATGGACACTGCAGAGAAGGCATTGTCAAGGGGAAGATAGATGATACCAAGATCTTGCATTGCAAAGTAAAAGTTAACATGGGTTCGTGATCGTTAATTGCAACTGTATTCCCATTTCTTGAAATTGCAGAGTACAATCTGTTGATACGTATATATTAGAAGGTTTTCTTTATTGCTCAAAAATTTTGGATTAACTTGTAGCTTCTTGATTATACGCTTGATGAGGAAGCTAACTGTTCTTGTATCTTATGCATCTTGATGTTTAGAGAACGGAGTACATTTGCATCAGGAAGTCCCACTTCCAACTCAAGGATTTCAATTTCATGTTACAACTCCTATTAATCATCTTGCTACAATTGTTTTATTAATTTGTACCTAGATTAAATGCTTTCTGATCGAACAAAATCTTGTTCTTTGTCTAAATATACTGTATACAAAAATTTCTTGACAGACGAGAAGCAAACATTCTTGTAAATCTTAGTTTTACCTTTCAAATTTGAGCGTGGAAACTATTTCACATTAACTTTTGAACGTCTTTGATGCAAATCTTGATTCAACTAGAGAGCGAACTGTTCCAAAGCTCGCCAATTGCCTGACCTTTTCTTTCTTTACTACCAACGGTTAAAACTTTTCCGCTTGTTTTTAGTTAGGTTTCTTTCTTCTTTGGGAAAGGAAGCAGATGTCTCTGATCTCTGTGTCACCAAGAGCTGTCCTCACCTTCGGTAACTTGAACTGCTATTCATACCAAAAAACTGGCAGCTTCCTTCCATTCAGTGACACAAGCCTTACTTTGTGCACACCACTGCCCAAAAAAGGAGATTTTACCTCCAATATCCCCATAATTTTACCTTGGAACGTGAGGGACATGACTTGACGCAAAAAGAAGCAGATGCTTCATGATTATCTGCTCTGAAATAAGAAGTGTCTATTAGTTTGTTGGAAACTAAAATTAAAAAATATTGTTTCATTCAATCCAATGGATGTTTGGTAAAATTAAGAGATATCTCCAGTCACCTATCTCATCTTTATGGAAAAATAGTGTTCGGATTTAACCCTAATAGATTGATCACTAACTAGGTCACTTTGATTTAATTTCTCAAAGAAAAAAACTAGGTCACTTTGATGAATTTCTACATCTAGTTATAACTTTAGACAATAAACCCATCCCTATTAGGATAACTTTCACTTATGCTGCTAATCATGGGTTTCAAAGAAACATACTATAGAGTGACTTACTCAATTTGAGTTCCAATATAGATAGTACATTACTTGGCCAAGAAGGAGAGGGGATAGGATCAAACACAGGAATAAAGATGAGAAGTTTAACAACTACTTCAACTTGGACTAGAAGCTTTGAGATTTGAAGGAGCTTTTTTCACCTAGAGGAACAAACAGGCAAATAACCAATTCATTGATAAATGTAAATTGTATCATATTTTAGGACATAGTTTGATATGTGTTTAGCCATTAATTCGATCATTTAGTATGTGTCTAGGTTAGAATTGTGTTAATTTGTTAGTTATTTGTCTTTTAAGTGTTTTATGGGTTAGTACAAGCTTTTAAGCCTAAATATTATATTTTTGAAGTATCTTGATATGTTTACTTGTGTTTCAAGATCAATATTGAAGAAAGGAGGAGTTTCGGAAGACATTCAAGCTGAAACAACGGCCCAGGCTAGGATCGTGACAGAAGGCTCAAATGTGAGATGCACAGTTACTTATGAACTTCATGTTTCGAGGGACTTTTTGGACCTTTTGGACCTTGGAAAGACTTTAGGATTACCCAAAACATAAATTACTATTCAAAGAACATTAAGAGGAGTGCAAAGGAGCTTTTCGCATCAGTAACACTTGAAACCCTAAAGAGAGAATACCGAGAGAGAGAAAGAAGAAGAAGGAAGAGGAACAAGAGGAACACAAAGCTGAGTCGACGTGCTTCCCAGATCAAGAGGTTTTTTGGCGTTGCTACCTTCCATCCTCTATTCTAAGTCATTATTTCCTTGTCATTTTGATTTTATTTATGTATAAAATTGGGATAGATAGTATGATGATATGATTTGGAATATTGATGATGTTCTAAACTCTCCTTCGGAATTTTATTTTGATTTAATAATAATTTAGTCAATTGTATTTATTGGATGAATGTTGTGATTTGATTGCATTCTTACATAATTTGGTAACAAATAGAGAGGGTGAATTGAATGAAAAATGATTAAATGAAATTAATGAGAGTTAAGTGATTTAATAGAAACCATGACAAATCATATTGGTAATTATGCGGAGAGAGATCCCTTGTTATGTTCCAATAGTTTATTAAAGTGCTTCAGATCTAATAAAGGTTTTAGATAATTTGTTATTGAAAGATTGCAAACTTCATAATCTGATTAGGGTTTAATGGATATAACTTAAGAGAGAGTAATCGGCCCTAGGATAGTCTAGAACCGACATTCCATTGACATATAATCGGCTAAGTTAGCATTAATGATAAGTAAAATCCCCTTTCTCATAAATTGGTAAATTTCTTTGGTTGATTTCTATTGTGATTGCATATTGCTCACTTATTAATACTTTTGTATTTAATTCTTGATTTGATTCGTTAAAGTTAATTCTCGTAATTAATTTTTTTGTATCTTTTATTTTCAATTTTGTAGTTTTTTCTGGCCTTAGATTTTAGGATTAGATTGCTCTCCTTCTTCATGGGCTCGACACCTTTAATACTATGCTACTAACTGTGCACTTGTAGAATATTGAGGGTTTATAAGATTAAAACTTTCCCAATCAAGTTTTTGGCGTCGTTACTTGAGAGGTATAATTAATTTATTTCTTATAGTCTAAGGCATTTCACTATCTTTTGTGATTGTGGTACCTAATCACAAGAAGGAAAAAAAGTGTAGGAAGTTTGGGCGAAAAGTCAAAAACACATTAATTTGGACATCACAAGGCAACAATAAAAAATCCAGAAAATTAAATATCAAGAAGAGATAAAAAGAACGATAATAGAGGATATATATTATCGGGAGCATAGGACTCTTGAAAATTTCAATGAGCCCCATTTTACTTGGAGAAATGATCATCCTTATATGAATATGTACACTTCGGGGTGGCAGAACCACCCAGATTTCAATTAGGCTAACAATGTAAGTACTCAATGGGATAGCAAGTTAGGATTTTAGCAAAATGATTCCAATTCATACAATTCCAAATTGGACAAAATCATTGATAAGCTAACAAACAAAGAAGAGACCTAGAAAAGACTAAAAGAGCAATCTGATCAAGTAACGAAAAATCATGCCTTTTTTATTCACAACCTGGAGATTCAAGTGAGACAACTTTTTTGTGAATTTTGTAAAAGAAGCATGGAAGACTCTCTAAGTAATATAGAATTACATCAACGAGAGCAATATAAGGCTATCATACCTTGAAATGGGGAAGAGTAAGAAAAACCAGTGGGAACCTAAGGTGAACCCTATTTTGTAGAATACCAAGAGATGAAGAAAGAGGATGAAGAAAAGAATGACAACCCTCCCTATTATTCCTTAGATATTGGTATACTATGCTTGAACATCGAAAAAACTTGGCTATATTTCTATGAAGAGAATGTCTTCATTCAAATTAGTGATGACCAAATGACATTCAACATGAATGATGTATTAAAGAATCCAGAGGAGGGCAACTCATTTAGAAAAATTGATGTGCTCGAATCTTTAAAGGAACGAGAGGAAGAAGAATAGTTGTCAACAGACATCAAGTTTGAAGAAGCTATGGCATCTCTATTAAAAAAACTAAAGAAGAAAAATGGATGAAGGGAAATGAGGAAGAATCAAGAAGAGAACAACTCACGCTCTTATCGGGAAAACTACTAATTCCATGGAAGATTCAGGGAGTTTTGTTATTTCCTATTTTCTTAACAGTTCACTCGAAAAAGAGACATTACTGAGCCTAATTGTTTTTCATAATTTTAACAATATTGTCCTTATGATCATTTTGCAAATTGTCTTTTGATCATTTTGTAATTTGTAGCTTACTTATAGCTTACAAAACTGATGTTGAACGAAAAGAGTGGAAGCAAGCCACTTATAATTGATCCCAATTTAGTTTTTAATAATACAAGGTCAAGTTAATGACCATAAATTAGCACATTCAGTAGTTAGATTTAAATTGTTATGTTTAGTTACAAACTTTAAATAAAATTTTAATGATTTGAAATGATATGAGATTACTAATTCTCTTACTCTCTTTAAGCAATTCCAACATAAGAAAACAATCTCGAGCGTCAAGCGAATTTGGCCCTAACACCTCGACATCATCGCCTCCATTATGGTAAGGTTTTGTTTCTAACCCTTTTCTTTTAAATTTAGTCTTTATTTTTGTTTATTTTATTTTATGTTATTTCTTTCCATGTGTGTTTGTTTCTCTCCTTCTCACATTAGAACAATATGTTGTTCAAGTATGGGGAGGGTTGTGTTTTGCTTTAGGTGTTGATTTTGCATGTTGTTATGTTAGTGTGTTTAGGTTGCATATTGTGAATTGTGTGAATGTATTGATGGTTTAGATAGAATGAAATTGATTTAATTTTGAGCCTAATCTATTGTTTTGAAGAGTCATTAGCTCACAAAATTAGTGATATGGGATTTAGTGTTAGTTTATCACCTTATTCATTCATAATTTTTGGTCTTTCAGCTAAGTAGCTTCGCTAGTATTTTTTCATGAAAACGAGTAGCTAAAGCAATAAGGTAGGCATTAATTAAAAAAAGAAGGAGAAAAAAAGTGTTTGTAAATTTTAAATAAATAACTATTCTATTGGTGTTCAGGTTATTAATAGAGCTAGTAGCCGGTTGAAAACGTAATGTAGTCGAGTAACCGGATCGACATATATCATAAATGTGTGTCTTCATATCAAAAGACTATAATGACGTTCTAACTAAGAAACTTATTAAAAACATAACTTAATCAAGTGACCAGATCGACATTCATCACCAATGTTTGCCTCATTGTAAAAAGACTAGGTCCATGTCCATAGAAAGTAACAAAAAAAGAATGTTTTCTAATAAAAACCTACTTATAGGTAGCATAACTTTTCATGAAAACGTACTTACGTTTAGTTACAAAGTTTGATTGACCAAATAATTATTAATTTGTGTATTCAATTCAAAGGGGTGAATAAGCTTGACAATTAAGTTTTGATTAATATGTATATTTAGTCCAAAGTTCCTACATGCAGATTTTGCTTACTAATAATTTGCAACAACCTGTGTAATTGTGTTTAAAGTTAAATTTGTTTCGTGAAGTTGCAACCATTGCCTCATTACTACATTGTGTACTTTGTATTTTTGTGTTATTTGTGGCTTTGTTTGCTTGAACGCAAGCAATCATTTAAGTGTAGGGATGTTGATAAATGTAAATTGCATCATGTTTTAGGGCATAGTTTGATTTTTTTTAGCCATTAATTCGATCATTTAGCATGTGTTTAGGTTAGAATTGTGTTAATTTGTTAATTATTTTTTTTTAAAGGTTTTATGGGTTAGTACAAGCTTTTGATGTAAAATATTATATTTTTGAGATACCTTAATGTGTTTGCTAGCATTTCAAGATCAATATCAAAGAACAAAGGAGTTTCAAAAGACATTTAGGCCAAAACAATAGCCAAGCCATGATTGTGACAAAAGGCTAAGATATGAACCACAATCGTGGCCTGTAGGGCCACAGTTATGGCCTTATTCGGCTAGATGCGCAGTTGCTTATGAACCTCATGTTTCAAGGGACTTTGTAGACCTTTCAAAGCCTGAAAAGACCCTAAGGTTACCCAAAATGTAAAAGACTATTTAAAGAACGTTAAGAGGAGTGTAAAGGAGCTTTTTCCATCAACAATACTTGAAACCCTGAAGAGAGAATACTGAAAGAGAGAGAGAGAAAGAGAGAGAGGAGGAAGAGGAAAAAGAGGAAGACAAAGCTTACCTGACATGTTTCTCGAATCAGGAGGTTTCCAGACGTCGTTGCCTTTCGTCAGCTATTTTAAGTCATTATTACCTTCTTGTTTTGATTTTATTTATGTATAGAATCGAGATGGATATTATGATGATAGGATTTGGAATATTGATGATGTTCTAAACTCTCCTATAGGATAGTATTTTGATTTAATGATAATTTAATTGATTGTATTTATTAGACGAATGTCATGATTTGATAGCGGTCTTGCATAATTCAGTAATAAACTAAGAGGGTGTACTGAGTGCAAAATGATTAAGTTGGATTAATGAGAGTTAAGCGACTTAATAGAAACTGTGATAAATCATATTGGTAATTATGAAGAGAAAGATCTTGTGTGATGTTCTGATAATTTATTAGTGCGCTTCAGGTCTAACTAGGGTTTTGGATAATTCACGAATTGAGAGATTGCAAGTTCTATAATCTTATTAGGGTTTAATTGTTATAACTCGAGTGAGAATAATCAGCCATAGGATAGTCAAATACCGACACTCCATTGATACATAATTGGTTAGGCTAGTATTAATGATAAGTAAAATCTCCCTTTTCATAAATTGATAAATTCATTGGGTTGATTTCTATCATGATTATATATTACTTAGTTGTTAACACTTTTATGTTTAATTTCTGATTTGATTAGTTGAACTCAATTCTCACAATTAATTTCTATTGCATCTTTTATTTTTAGTTTTATAGTTTTTCTGGCTTAGATTACTCTCCTTCCTCGTCGAATCGGCACCATTAATAATACACTACAAACCGTGCACTTATGGAATATTAAAGGTTTATAAGATTAAAACTTACCCTGATCAAGTTTTGGGAAGACAAAGCAGACTCGAAGTGCTTCCCAGATCAGGAAGTTTCTCGACGTTGTTACCTTCCATCCCTTATTCTAAGTCATTATTTCCTTTTCGTTTTGATTTTATTTATGTATAGAATTAATATGGATATTATAATGATAGGATTTGCAATATTGATGATGTTCTGAACTTTCCTTCAGGATTTTATTTTGATTCAATGATAATTTAGTTGATTGTATTTATTGGATGAATGTCATGATTTGAATTCGTTCTTGCATAATTCAGTCATAAACTAAGAGGGAAAACTTAATGAAAAATGATTAAATCGGATTAATGAGAGTTAGGCGACTTAATAGAAACCATGACAAATCATATTAATAATTATGCAGAAAGAGATCCCATGTGATGTTTTGATAGTTTATTAGAGTGCTTTAGATCTAGTTAGGGTTTTGGATAATTTATGAATTGAGAGATTACAAGTTCTATAATCTGATTGGGGTTTAATGGTTATATCTCGAGAGAGAGTAATCAGTCATAGCATAGTCTAGAACTGACACTCTATTGACACATAATCAGTTAGGTTAGCATTAATGATAAGTAAAATCCCCCTTTTCATAAATTGGTAAATTTATTGGTTTAATTTCTATCGTGATTGTATATTGCTCAGTCGTTAATACTTTTTTGTTTAATTTCTAATTTGATTGGTTAAACTCAACTCTCACAATTAATTTCTATTACATTTTTTTTAGTTTTATAGTTTTTTTGGCTTAGATCTTAGGATTAGATTACTCTCTTTCCTCGTGGGATCAACACCATTAATTCTATGCTACGAATTGTGCACTTGTGGATTATTAAGGGTTTATAAGATTAAAAGTTACCCCGATCAAGTTTTGGGAAGATAAAGCAGACTCGATGTGCTTCCTAGATTAGGAGGTTTCTCGATATTGTTGCCTTTCATCACTTATTCTAAGTCATTATTTCCTTTTCATTTCAATTTTATTTATTTATAGAATTGAGATGGATAGTATGATGATAGGATTTATTGATGATGTCTAAACTCTCCTTCGAGATTTAATTTTGATTTAATGATAATTTAGTTGATTGTATTTATTGGATGAATGTCATGATTTGAATGCATTCTTGCATAATTCGGTCATAAACTAAGAGGGTGTACTTAATGAAAAATGATTAAATCGGATTAATGAGAGTTAGGTGACTTAATAGAAACCGTGACTAATCATATTAATAATTATGCAGAAAGAGATCTCATGTGATGTTTCGATAGTTTATTAGAGTACTTCAGATCTAATTAGGGTTTTAGATAATTTGTGAATTGAGAGATTACAAGTTTTATAATCTGATTATTGTTTAATGTTTATAACTTAAGAGAGAGTAATCAACTATAGGATAGTCTAGAACCGACACTCCATTCACACATAATCAGTTAGGTTAGCATTAATGATAAGTAAAATCCCTCTTTTCATAAATTGGTAAATTTATTGGGTTAATTTCTATCGTGATTGTATATTGCTCAGGTGTTAATACTTTTGTGTTTAATTTCTGATTTGATTATTTAAACTAAACTATCGCAATTAATTTCTATTGCATGTTTTATTTTTAGTTTTATAGTTTTTCTGGCTTAGATTTTAGAATTAGATTACTCTCCTTCCTTATGGGATCGGCACCATTAATACTAAGCTAAAAATCATGCACTTGTAGGATGTTAAGGGTTTACAAGATTAAAACATACCTCGATCAAGTTTTGGGAAGACAAAGCAGACTCGACGTGCTTCCCAGATTAGGAGGTTTCTCAATGTAGTTGCGTTCTGCCGTCTATTCTAAGTCATTATTTCCTTTTCGTTTCAATTTTAGTTATATATAAAATTGAGATGGATAGTATGATGATAGGATTTGTAATATTGATGATATTCTAAACTCTCCTTTGGGATTTTTTTTTGATTTAATCATAATTTAGTTGATTGTGTTTATTGGATGAATTTCGTGATTTGATTGCGTTCTTGCATAATTCGGTTATAAACTAAGAGAGAAAACTTAATAAAAATGATTAAATCGGATTAATGAGAATTAGGCAACTTAATAGAAACCGTGAAAAATCATATTAGTAATTGTGCTGAGAGAGATCTCATGTGATATTCCAATATTTTATTAGAGTGTTTAAGATCTAATTAGGGTTTTGGATAATTTTCGAATTAAGAGATTGCAAATTTCATAATCTGGTTAGGGTTTATAATTTAGGGTTTAATGGTTATAACTTAAGAGAGAGTAATCAGCCCTAGGATAATCTAGAACTGACACTCAATTGACACATAATTGGCTAGGTTAGCATTAACAATAAGTAGAATCCCCTTTCTCATAAATTGGTAAATTCCTTAGGTTAATTTCTATTATGACTGCATATTGCTCACTTGTTAATACTTTTATGTTTAATTTCTGATTTGATTGGTTAAACTCAATTCTCGTAATTAATTTTTATTGCATCTTTTATTTTTAGTATTATAGTTTTTCTACACTTATATTTTAGAATTAGATTACTGTCCTTCCTTGTGGGATCGACACCTTTAATACTACACTACAAACTGTGTGCTTATATAATATTGAGGGTTTATAAGAATAAAACTTACCCTAATCAAGTTTTTGGCATCGTTGCTAGGGAGGTAGAATTAATTTAATTTTTATAGTCTAAGATGTTTCACTATCTTTTGTGATTGTGGTACCTAATCACAAGAAGGAAGAAACAGGTGTAAGAAGTTTGGACAAAAATTCAAAAACACATTGATTTGGACATCATAAGGCAACGATGAAGAATCTAGAAAAGTAGATATCAATAAAAGATAAAAAGAATGATAATGAAGGATATATATTATATGGAGCAAAGGACTCTTACAGATTTCAATGAGCCCCAATTTAGTTTGGGAAATCATCATCCTTATATGAATACATACATTTTAGGGTGGTAGAAGCACCCAGATTTCTATTAGTCTAACAATGTAAGTACTTACATGGGACATCAAGACCTATTAGGATTTTAGTAAGATGAGTCCATTTTATGGGATTCCAAATTGGATAAAATAATGGATAAACTAACAGACAAGGAAGAGACCTAGAAGAGACTAGAAGAGCAATTTGATTAAGTAACAAAAAATCATGCCTCTTCTATTCACAACCTGGAGATTCAAGTGAGACTACTTTCGTATGAATTTTGTAAGAGAAGTGTCGAATACTCTTTGAGCAATATGGAATTACATTAATGAGAGTAATATGAGACTATCATGCTTAGAAATGGGAATGTAGGACCCCATTTTCAAAGCCCAACATCTTGAGTTATAAAATGTGATCTTCATTACCCCATATTTCCAGAGCCCAACTGTTGCTCTAATTGTTATTAAGCATAATTTAAATAATTTTTAAGGTTTTAATAGATTAATTATTTTGGATTTATTTAATTATGTCAAAGTTAGTAGTATTTATTTCATAAGTTAATGGAATTAAAGTGTTAAGGTTATAAGAATATTCAAGGGTATTTTTGACAAGACACTTAAGTATAAAAGACATAAGGCATGGAAGGAAGGGCAAATCGGACATTTCTCAATCATTAAGGGCATATTTGGAAGAAGAAGTCTTGTGTTGCTTTTAAATGAAGAAGAAAAATGTGAATCGAGGGAGAGAAGAAGAGAATAACGAAAATAAGAAAGAAAGAGAGAGTGTGTGTTGTTGTTTGAGAGAAAAGAAGGAAATGAGTTAGGTTTCATCTTTTCTTAGCCTTTAAGAGAGATTTTGAGGTTGATCAAAAAGAGAAAAAGGAAGAGGAAGAGAAGAGCTTTCATTAGAGCCAAGAAACTCTTCATTTGGTGAAGAATCAAGGTAAGCCCATTTATAATCTTTTGGATTTTTGGAAGGCTTTGATTTATAAATCTTAGGAAATGCATGGGTTTAGGTTTTCTAGGATCAATTTTATGCATATGTTTCTTTGGGTCCTCAAATTGGAATTCCTATTAAATTGGGAATTTTGTTAATGTTAAAGGAATCAAGAGAGGTAAGAGGAGCAAGAGTAGAGGCAATTTTTAGCAAAGTTTTAAGCAAGGAAATCAAGGTGGGTTACATGTTTATAATTAAGTTAATGATTTATAACTATGTTTTCAAAAGCAAGAGAATTAAATGATTTCACGTGTTTTATAAATGTTGCATGATTGCTATTTAAATGATTTGAGAAATTCTTATATGTTGGTATGTGAATTTTGTTGATGAATTGTGAAATGAAGATGGAAATGCATGGAAACATTTTATGTTATGCCTTGAAAAACGTCATGGCATTTTGTATAAATGAAAAGAAGAAAAATCATGAAAGTATGATGAAACAATTTGAGCATGAATATATGCTTTTGTTTGGCCAAGAGTGGAACCATTTCGGTCATCACGTGCATGTTAATAAGAGCCTTCTCCCAGCTACCCGCTTGAAGCATATGAGCTCTAAAAGGTGGACTCATTTTGTTCATAGTGTAAACTTCAGTTTCGTCATTTCGTTCCATGGAACCCTCGAGCCGTTTGTTTGTACATTGCATCTTTGAATTGTCAAGAATGGTGCATAGTTGAGTATTATGCTTTGATGGTTAAATGTATATACTATGTTTATCGGATGATATTTTAACCGTGAGTTTTAAGCCAAAATCGTAAATTTAGTTGAGAATTTGAGAACTATGTGTTTTATGAATTCAATATGGAAATTTTCGACAAATGTCACATTTCAACGATTTTGCTTATTCTTCATTATAAACTTGTTACCCACGAGCTTTTAAGCTCACCCCCTTTCCGTCCCATCTTTAGGTGAAGAGAATGAGATCGAGTAACTAAGAGTTGAGGCATCATTCCACTTTTGCAATGTTTTTGTAATTTAAGTTAGATTTTGTAAAAAAAAAGGCTTTAGACGCATTTCGAGAATTATTGGGTTTTGTATCTTTTGTATTTTGTATTTGGATACCGATGATGTAATGTGGCCTGGAATGCTGTTAAAACTTTGTAAACTCTTATCCTTGGTGTTAATGAAATACGAATTGTGTATGGATGATGTGAGTTGAAATTAGGTATACTTGAAGAAGTTATCAACTTGAGTTGATGATTTTTGAACATGAATTGTTGTTATATATATATCCATAAATGAGATGTTATGGAAAAGAAAATAGGAATTATGAATGATGAGATGTAGTTGAATATGACGAGTCAAATGAGTAGTGATTAGAGAGTTTAATGAAATAAAAATTACTAGTTGAATTGTTATGAATGATGTCGCATTAGAGGAAGTGAATTTGGGATAATTTTCAAGTCATTCATAAGGGTAAAATTTGTATTCTGAATTTAGGAAAAAAACTGTAATAATATAGGTTTAATTAGAAAAGTTGTCTTCTTAGAAGTTGTAGCTTATCCTCTTATCTTTCTAACAGTATAAAGTATGCAATTTTTGGATATCGGAGTTTAGAGATATGATCCTTATAAGTTGGTGATGCTGCATAGGATGTATATACAAAACAACTATAGTAAATGATGAGAATTTGTTATAGTGATTAATCAAATGAGTAGAGATTAGAGAGCTTAATGAAACAAAGTTGGTGGTTGAATTGATATGAATCGATATTTCATTAGAAGGGGTGAATTTGAGATGATTATGAGTGAAAGTGATGTTAGAATGGATGTAGGAACCATTGGAGAGGCTTTCTTGGGTCTATAGGGAGCCCCAGCCTCACTCATGTCCATTAAACAAACATTAAGTCTATTAAACAGACCTTCTGAGGTTTGGAAAGGCCCCTGACCCCGTCACTATAAGAAAATAACACAATCTGCGACGTTTTAGTAATAAAACGTCACGGATTGTGAAGACTTTTTGTGACGCTTAAAAAATGTCATAAAAATTTTGAATTTTTCACAACGTATGCAAAATCCCCAATTCTTCTCTTCGTTTATGCAAAATCCCTAAAACCATAACTAGAGAAGGCTAAGCAAGCAACAACAGATAGGCAGACGGAGGAGCAAGCGGTGGGAGAGATCCTAACGTCGTTAGTTGTTACTCTGATACTGGAAGTATGGTGATGAGTTTTGAAGGAGAGAAAGTGATACTAGTCCTTTGCGTCTTGCATGTTTTCGATATCTCTATGTCGAAACTTTAAGTTATGGTTCAATTATATGTTAACGTTTTCAATTGCTTTTCAGTGCCTGTTGTCGAGTTTTGAGTTAGTAGCTGGTTTTAAGTTTAGTACTGTTATCTTCA
>JANSVA010000009.1:842961-853458 GCA_025504915.1 Erythroxylum reticulatum | reverse complement strand
TAATTGTTCATACGAGAATTTGCAACTAGTGAAATAAAAGCATGAATTCTACTAGAGAAACTATTCTTATCAACCTATAATAAATATAACATGTTTACTGGAATGTTAATGTGATGTTTTTAATTAGTATAGTCAAGAATTTGGAGTAGAATATAAGGAGATTCTTTTAGTCTGGAGCTATTTTAAAAAATCAATAGCTAATGATAAATAGAGTGATGTATACCCAGAAAGGGAAGGGGGTCTAGGTACTAATAATACTCTAATGATTAAAAAAAAAAGAAGAAGAAGCTTTCCACTGATAAGCAGGCCCACTAGGTAAAGGATCCCTATTTTGAAAATAGAAAAAAAAATGAAAATTGCAACGAGTAGCACTTAAAACGGACATTCCTACTAAAATTTATGACAAATAAAAAACTTTCCAAAAATAGCAAAAGCGTGAAATTGACTTCAAAAACACAAAAATTTGACTATTTTTGAAATTGAAAAAATTACGATCACATTTTTTCAAATCTATCCAGATGCGCACATGCTATCTCTTGGATTGAATCGCTAATCCTTGATAATCCTTATGTGGTACACTCCTGCAATTAAAGAACAAATTAGAACAAGGATGAGAAGGAGGTATTAGGAGGATAACCTAGTTCAATAACTGTCACTGTTTCTCTTAAAATAAGATAAAAATCATAAACATACTTAATTATGTAAGTTTTGTTTTCATCCCTACTCAAATGTATGTGCAAAGGATTAGCCTCATCTCCAAATTTTATTAGAAACAACTTGATAAACAATGAAGCAGGTTAGAGAAAGGAGGTTGTCTGGACTTAATTAAAAATGTTAAATATTGTAGAGAGGATATTCACAGGGAGCGTAGTATATACTCTCCATTAAAAGCATGCTCTAGAGCATCATCATCGTCAAATCCCCTCCTTAACAGGTCATTTTTGTAAATAAATCGTTAATAATTCATGTCAAAGTCCAAAAGATTAGGATTCTAAAGAACAACCGAATTTCACTGATTAAAATCAGAAACTACTTGTTTGAAAGTTTGCAATTTAGATACCTCATTTCCAGTTTTAAGCTATAAAATAAGGAAACATTTATTGATTTAAATATCCATAAGGATACTTCTTAATATGCCTAAAATCACAAATTTAATTTGATTCCATTAGTGTGCATGGGTGGACTTAGTCTCCACCCGTCCATTTTTTTTGTTTCACTTCCTATCAATAAGAACTAGCTTTCATGCCATGGCTCAAAACAACCCATTGGATAAAGGACCAAGAGTTTGAAAAAGGAAGAGTAACCATTATTGCATCCATTCTTACCATGCCATGGGTAACAGTAACACGAAGCCTTATGCTAGTCAAAATGCTGAAAAAATATAATACAACCTCAATCGTACCACATAGGGACTTCTTGATGCAATAGGAATCCACTTTTATCCCAAATATAAGATTTTTACCTTAGATCAAATTTTGTTAAATGTTTTATTAGCGTATGATGTCTAGACTTTTTGCTTTAGAACATAGACCTAAAAAACCCAAAACAATCATTGCACGTTTAACATTTTTATAAAATTTTCCCCAATTTATTAAAAACCACATACGTAAGGATTACAATGTAATAATCATCACATGTTTAAGTTGTCCTCCATATCACCTACAACACTTCAACCACCATAAGCACTACAAGTTCAAGATGAAAGAGACTTTTCAATTTATTTCATGATCCTCTCATTATATAAACCTTTAAGTAGAAATTCACAAGACTACCTTGCATTTGATGCTAGACTATACTGGATTATGTCTCAAAGTCCTATATGATTATAAGGAACAAATATAAGATGATTTTATTCATTGAAGATTTATATTCAAAATTGTAAATTCCACTACTCTAGGTTCTTATGTTTATGGATTTAATACAAATTTTCAAAGATTTGAAATTTTGAGCTCATTAAGAAGAATCAAAACTTCTGTGATAAGACCTTGGCTTATATGTGGTGACTTTAATACAACTCTCTCTAGGTTTACAACTCTCTCTAGGTTAGAGGCAGAGGGAAATTTTAATATGCTTATGTACAATATGGGTCTATTTGATTGCACTAAAGATGTGAAACTAACTGATCTATGATATAAAGATCATAGGCTAAGTTGGAGTAATAGACAAACTTCAAATTAGTTTATTCGAAAGAAGTTAGATAGAGCTTTAGTGAATATGGATTGGCTAATAACTTTATGACAAAGTAAAGTTGTAGTCTTAGATCTAGGATTTCTGATCATACACTTGTCAAGGTTGATAATCTGTTTAAATAGATTAGTAATAAACACCGTTTTAGATATAATAGTTTCCTTGTTAATGTAGATGGTTTTTAAGAAGTTATTATCAAGGGATTGGAGAAGAGGCTTATGGTACTAAGCAGTTCATCTGTATGAAAAATCTTAAGGTTATAAAACATGAATTAAATCTGTTGAATGCTAAAAGCATATTGAATACGAAAAAGGAGATTGAGGATGCAAGAAATAAACTCTCCTTAATTTGAAACTTACTAGCAACTATCCTAGTGATGGGAATCTAGAAAATGAGGAGAGGAAAGCTATTAAGCACTATAGCTAGGTAGTTGATAATCATTATTCCTTGACGTATCAGGGAGCTAAAATCAACTAGATTAAGGATGCAGACAGGTGCATAAAGTTTTTCTTTAATGTAGTGTCAGGAATTAGAAGCATTAATATAAAATTCTCCATAAAATCTAATTATGTTGAAATAATCTATGGATAAGAAGAGATTATTAAGGAAGCATTGAATTTTTTCAAAATTTTTCGAAGAACAAAGAGTAATATCGAATCTGCTGTGGAGGACCTAAAATAATGTATTTCTGCTAGGGTACGTAAGCTAGAAGCTATTAATCTAATAGGACCTGTCACAGAACTAGCAAATAGGAAAGTAAAGGAACTATTATTTGGCATAGGTGTAAAAATATAGTGGTGCAAGACAATTTGGAGCAAAACCCATAAGTTGAACGCTAGCTTTTATCTTTGGTTAGCTATATTGATCAGATTGAGCACAATGGATATATTAAATTTTCTATCTTCATCTAAAGTTTATGTATTAGGCAACCTAGAGGACGAGAGTAGAGATCATCTATTTTTCAATTGCAGTTTCTCTAATATTGTGTGGTAGAGGACTTTTTATTTACACAAATTTAGTCTCATTCAAAATATGCTTACAGATATCATACAATAAGTAACGCAGATGCTTAGTTCTAAGCAATAAAAAGAGGTCTACATGGTGGCAATAGCTATTTTTTTCCTGTATATTTGAAATGAGGGAAATTACAGAAGATTTGCACAAAATTCCATAAACTTAGACACCCTTCTAGAGCTAATACTTGCAAGCGTAAGAGAACAACTCATCATAAATCAAGTGGAAAAGAAATGTAGTAGGAGGCTAGTGAATTCTTGGAGAGTTTAATTCTCTTAAACTTTGTAAATTATAAATATTAGATCTAACCTTTCTTTGAAAGGTTTGTTGTAATGTAGTGATTACTAGATTCATGTTATATTTTAGGTGACTTACCTTTGAATGACCTTTTGCAACTGATTTAATTTAATTTATTTAAATTCACCTTTAAAAAAAGAATCTATAATGGGATATTCTAGGAAGAAAAGGTGAAAAAATTATATCTTCAAAATTGATTTGAAGAAAGTTATGACAATGTTGACTAGAAATTTCTTTATAACACCATGAGCGCATTGGCTTTTCTAGAATGTTTCACTAAATGGATGACTCTGAGCGTCACCATAACATCTTTAGAGAGTCCACAAGATTCTCTAATAGCTCTAGAGGTATTAGATAAGGTGATTCTTTTTCACCTTAATTATTTGCTATTATTATAGAGGTATTAAAAAGACTTTGAAAAGAATTGTAGAGAGTGCCAAACATTTCAAATATCACTCCAAATGAAAAAAATTTGGGTGTCATCTTTATTGATGATTTAATTATCTTTACTAGAGTTTATAGAAGTTCTCTTTCAGCTGTAATAAAGGCCATCAAAATATTTACTAAACTTTTGGGTCTCCATTTAAACAATGATAAATGTTCCTTTCACATCTCTAAAAGTGATGAGGATAAGAGGAATATGGTAGAACACGTCACTGGGTTTAGAGAAATGTCTTTACCATTTACTTATCGTAGAATTCCAATAATTGTCACTAGATTAAGCTATGGAAAATTTAATCCTTTAGTGGATAGGAAACAAGCAAAGATTGCGGGATGAAGTATGACAGCTTTATCACTAGTTGATATAGCTCAATTAATTACAACTATTTTATATTTAATCTATATAAATTGGGTTATTGATTGACTATTTCTATGTGTGTCAATTATGAATTACCACAACTGCACAGTATAGTTGAAGATAGTATTGAAAAATACTGGTTGATCCTACAATGATAGCGATTTCTAATAGTTATCATTATCCTATTATCGAATTTATAAATTGATTATGATTTTTTAATAAAAGAAAATAAAACTTAAATAAGTAGAATAAATGGGCAGCAAGATTGAATCAGATAATTAAGGAAGAACTTAGTAAACTTTCAATATTAAAAAATTAGTATCTAGGTTTTGAATCCCCCTAACACCTCTATTAGATTGATCTTTTATTATGCTTTTTATTTATTTATTGGAATGTAGAAATCCCTGTGTTATTTTGAGAGCTAACCTTGAGTCTATTAGTAACTAATCCTAAGGTTTTCAACTGAATTACTTAGGTTAAGTTTATAGGATTGCTTTATCGATTAGTGAATCCCTCTATCAGGCTTGGCCATATGTCAATCACAATATATCAATTAAGCCAATTGCATTTATAAAAGAATAAAATCATATTAAAGTATCAATATAGAGTTCATCTAACCTAAACACCAAAAGAATTTAGTTACATATGATCTAACATGAAATCAAACATAAATAGAAAGAAAAATGAATAATAATTCTAAATTTTCTGGGTTGTATTCTATCGAGTATTCTTGGCTGTAGAGGTTTGATTTTATATTCTAATGGATCTTCTAATGAACTATTCATGTTTTCTACTTCTCTAGCTCACAGTCGCCTTTAAGAGTTTCAAAATAACTTTGTAACTATACTCCTCCTATCAACCTTTAAAAATGTCTTTTTTAGTGTTTTGAATGATGCACAGGCTAATAAACAAAATCTTTAAAAATTGCGAAGTTGCGCGACTTGAGAAATGTATAAGGGATGATACATAGTCGTGCATCCCTTATTTTCTTCAAATCTTCATAGTCGTGCATCCCTTCTTTTTTTCAAATCTTCATTTTATGCTATGTTTTCTTCTGAATTCTTCTCCTTTAAGTCCATCAAGGCAATTGTACTCTATAATCACACTTGGAGTGAATTAAGTTCCGAATATATGATAAAATTATAATTTATCAAGAAAAAATACATCAAATATGAGGTATAAATATGATCAATTATGCATTTATCAAACATCCTAATGCTTAAGCTTTTTCTTATCCTCAAGCAAACCATAATAAAAATCATCAATCTCTTATCAATTATGATTTGTCCATTGATACTGTACATGATTGTATTATATTAAATCAAATGAGCACACAAATAGAATCAAATTATCCTAAAATTAACTTTTCTAAGCAATATTAATAATAATCACATCATAATCTCATTGAAGTAAAAAGAATTAATCTTTACACCCTCACTAAGATGTCACTCAATGCACTCAAGTGTTTAGGGTGAATAGGATAAGAACTCTCAATCAATGCATAATAGAACTCTCATCATAAGTTTACAATAAAATCACATCATCACCATTTATGTATAAACTAGAAAAAAATATCTAAAAGTTTTGATACAAGTTGTAATGCGGATTAGTTTTGAAGAACTGTTTACAAATACACATAGGTCCTTTCATTGTAACTATATTGGTACCATAAACTTATTCACAACTATCTTTTCTCATAATTCGAACCAATTAGACCTTTTACAAATTTGAAGTCTATAATAAGTAAATGTTGTAAATAACCTTTCAGGTTTAAAAAAATAAACAGGTCTTTAAAAAGAAAGGATAAAGGTTAATATCTGTGTTTATTAAACGAAAAAGGCTAAGGTTGTACTTGGTTATTAGTAAAGGTAAATTTAGATGTGTGGTAGTTTTCAAAGAAATAGGCCTAAACAAGTTTTCAAATCTAAGTGCCTTCATCATGTCAATGCTTCTAGTTTAACTAATAAGGTCTTAATATGTGTAATAAAATCAAGTTCTAGTGGTATCACATATGAAAGAATAGCAAGAGATTAAAAAAAAATTTAGGCTCAAAATATCAAGAAAAAGATGGGTACTATGTGTGTAAATAATATGCAATATCATTCAACTTGAATATTTCAATGATTATTAAAAATATAAGTTGAAAAGGCAATTTTATTATAGCTCTCATCCTTTTGCACAGCAATCCAATCAATATTCAACAATGAGATGCAATATTCATTAACAAATTTCAACAAATTCAAGATATTTGTTGACAAATTTTAATCATCGCGATTATAATAAGCTTAAATAAATCTTTAAACATTCATTAAATGCTTAAAAACTTAATTGAATATTTTATGTGCGCCAATTATGAATTGACGCAAGTGCACCGCGTAGCTCTAACTAATACCAGAAAATATAGGTTAATCCTTTAATGACAATGATTACCCATAGTTATTCCTATCCTATTATCTAATCTAAGAATTGATTATGATTTTTATTAAAAGAAAATAAAAATTAAACAAGTAGAATAAATGGTATTCTAATAGTTGACCTTGAATCTACTAACAACTAATCATAGGTTTTCATCCGAATTACTAAGGTTAAAGTTTATAGGATTACTTTATTGATTTGTGAATCTCTCTATTAGGTTTAACTCTAATCCGAAAGATTTATGCATCCTATCTCTAGATCTACAATTAACTTCTTCCAATTACGACTAATCTATTCATAAATAGAATTTCTCAATGTCTATAAATGAAATCAAGTTATGATTTAATATTCTGGATTTATTAGAACATTAATAAAACATATAATTGGATCACAATATATTAATCAAACTAATCACAGTTTTCCAATATATGAGGTTTTAATATTTTAACCTCGATATTCCATAAGTTTATAGGTCATTCACGTAGTATCTAAAGTGTCGATCCCACGAGGAGGGTTAATCTAATCTTAAACTCTAAGGTCAAAATAAATTGCAGAAATTCAACTGTAACTAAGCTAAAACAATAACACAATTAAATGAATCAATTCGATCAACCAATTTAACTTAAGAATAAATCATGAAATATTAACAAATTAGCAAATTATACTGCACAAAATAAGAATCAACCTTAGGAACTACCAATTGAGAGAAAGGGAAAATTTTTACCTATCGTCAATACTAATTTAATTAATTGTAAAATGTCAGATTATTGGTCCTAGACTATCCTATGGTTGGCTACTCTCTCTTGAGTTATAACCAAAAGCCTAATTATAAACTCTAATCAAATTATGGAAAATTTTTCTCAATTCACAATTTATCCAAAGCCTAATTAGATCTGAAGTTCTTCAATAGACTACCGAAACCTATATGAGATCTCTTGTCACATAATTACCAATTTGATTGATTTATCGTTCTTATTAAATTACCTAACTCTTGTTAGCCTAATTTAATTATTTTTCATCTGTTTACCCTCTTAATCTATTACCGATTTATGAAAATGAAAAAATCAATAACGATGAATCCAATTCATAAAAACAATTAGATTTTTATTTAATCAAAGATAAAAATAACCTAAAGGTGGGGTTAAACAATCCTAAACATTCATAAATCCTATCTCAATAGCTATTCCAATTCTATACATAGATAAAAATAAAATACACTAGAAAATAGATCCGAATGGATGATGGAGGCAATAATAACGGGAAACCTCCTATTCTGGGAAGAACTTTGTGTAGGCTTCATCTCCAGGTCTCTTTTCCTTTGTCTCTTTCTTAACCTCTCGAAGAACTCTCTCTAAGGGTTGTCTCCTTATCACGATCGTGGGTTGTCTCCCTTGCTTCTGTCATGATCATGGCAAATGGGCCATGATCATGTGCTCTTCTTTCGGTCTAAATCACTCTGAAACTTCTCCATTCTTCGTTGTCGACCATGAAACACTAACAAATACATCAAGGTACCTCAAAGACATAATAATTATGCTCAAAAGCTTCTACTAACCCATAAAAACACTTAAACATATATAATTCACAAACTAATACAATTCTACCAAAAACATACACTAAACAATCGAATAAACAGATAAACATATATCAAACTATACCTTAAAACACGATGCATTTCACACTTATCAATATCTCCACACTCAAACGTTTGCTAAAAAATTCACACAGCACACAATGTAGTAATGAGACCATGGCTTCAACTTCATGAAATAAATTTAATTTAAAACACAATCATTCAAGTCATTTCAAATCATTAACATGGAAAATCCATGCCTTAGGGCTTTGAAGACATATTAATCTAGATTCAAGTATTAAATTATTTACCCTCCTCAATTACACACACCCTCATTAATAATTATGTGGTTATTCAACTCTGTAACTAATCCTATATATATTTTCATGAAAAGTCAAACTATTACAAGTTCGGTAGGTTTTATTTAAAAACACATTTTTTCTTTTTATAAATATGGACTTAGTAATTTTACACGGGGGCTAATGAATGTCGATCCGGTTACTCAACTAAATCAAAATTTTATTGAGCTGCTTAGTTGGAGCGTCATTCTAGCCTTTTTATACAAAGGCACACATTTTTCATACGTGACGATTCGGTTACTCAGTTATATCACGTTCTTAATTAGCTACTAGCTCTATTCATAACCTGAAGGCCAGCGGCATAGTTACTTAATTTAAAAATAACAACTTTTTTTTATTGTTTACCTTATTGCTTTAGCTACTTGTTTTCATAAAAAATACTAGCAAAGCTACTTAGGTTAAAAGGCCTCCAATTATGAATGAATGTGACAATTTAAAGGGCTACACTTAAACACTAAATCCTAATTAAATTGCATATTTAATCAAAGAACCCAAGTTCACTAATTATGCCAGTTAATAATTCTTTATAACCTAATTAGACCATGTTTAAAATTAAATCAATTTCAATTAATCTAATTCATTGGCACATTCATGTGATTCATAGAATGCAACCTAACAACTATAATATGTGAAATTCACGTTCAAATAAAACACATAAACCTCCCCACACTTGAACAACACATTATCCTCAGTGTGAGAAGTTGATAAAAAACACACATAAAGACATAAGATATATAAATTAAAGTAAAAAAAAATAAAAACTAAATTTAAAAAGAAAGAAAGGGTTTAGAACAAGGTTTATGGTGATGAAGGTGGTGATGGCATTTGAACAAGTGAGGGAATTAGTTATCCCAGCTCAGCACAAATTACTAGATTTTGAAATCTGAAATGATTTGTCTTAAAACTGCCAAGTCCTAGTCGTGGGTAAATTGTAGTACCCCACTCCCACAAGACCCGAACCCTACATCGATGGGTGATATCCGAGTCCTTTCCTTACGAGGGTGGTGTAGTAGAACACTCAATCAGTCAAATATCATTTGCAAAGTCTTTTTTTCTTTTCTTTTTCAAATAATGCACACTTTTACGAAAAATTAATAATCAATTTGGGTCCGTTTCAATCACAAACTTTTTCAATCACATATATATGATAATTGCACTCAAAAGTCTGTTTCATTTATAACCCTTTTTCCATTTTGGAAAACTTATTACAAAATAAGTTAAATCAATAAATATAATACAGAAATCTCATAATACATCTTTTGATACAAAAATTAATGAAAATAAAGATGCAGACGTGAACTGATCCCGACCTCTATCTTTTCCATTGCATGTAATAGATAAACTCCTATTTGTCTAACGGGGTACTCTTCTGAGCTTGAAAAATAATTGCAAATTTTGGGTGAGTTTTATAAACTCAATGAGTGACCATCATCGATGGCTCACTCAGTCACATAACACATAATTCACGATCAAATCAATGCAATTTAATCATTTATATTATGTATATGCAATGCACATGAGACCTACTTTTCATTTATTATTTTGTTGTGACTGAGTGCTTAAACTGTCCCTCAAAGGGCTCATCAATGACTATCCTATATAGGGCTCATTAATCGTTGAGCCTGAGGCTCTAAATCACTTTTGAACTTGAGACTTATTTTCACTCGTTGAGCTTTAAGCTCTAATCGGTGGCTACTCTAGTCACAACATCCATTATATTTGATGTATTCATGAAATGGAATGCATCAATTACATTTGCATATTCGCATTCACTCTCATTCACATATCATCGGACCTTAGTCCGACATTCACATTAAAGTTGAGAATCACACTTTAATTCATATGCAAATGCA
>JANSVA010000009.1:824384-839388 GCA_025504915.1 Erythroxylum reticulatum | reverse complement strand
TCATTAGGCATTGAGCCTGAGGCTCTGAATCACTTTTGAGCTCGAGGCTTAGTTTCACTCGTTGAGATTTAAGCTATGATCGGTGTCTACTCTGGTTACAACAACTATTATGTTTCATAAATTCATGAAATGTAATGCATCAACCACATTTGCATGATCCACATTCACTCACATTTACATATCATCGGACCGTAGTCCAGCATTCAACATTAGCGTTGAGTATCACTTTTCATTTACATACAAATGCACATTTAAAACACATTTGTCATTGGAAAGTGGTTCGGCATTTAACAATCATATTATGCACACTAATTTCATCTCATTCACATATAAGTAGCACTTCAATAGTTAATCAATACAAAATTCAAAATGGAACAAACAATGAAATGAAACCATCTCGGTTTACTCACAGTATGCTCCAGTTTAGCATTTGCTTCCAAATTCTGGAAACATTTAAATGCGAACATCTATCCTACACATCACAATTATGCAATACATACGTTGCACACACATTAATAACTTTGCACAATTATAAGCATTCATTTATGCGTACGTGTATATGGACTATGTACAATACATATTCATGAAAATTCTAGGTATTTATCCATCAATTTCATCACAAAGTCATTCTCACATCAAAACTCATCTAAGTATAATTATACTTAGGTTTATGCCTCACTAAAATCATTAAAATCACAATTCATTTCTCATTGGCTTACTTTCAGATTTTTTCAAGACACCCTTTCGGGTCTACTGTTCATGTTAAAACAGAGAGTTCAATAGATAAAATTTGGTTATTCCTCTTCTATAAAAGTGTTCCTCTATGTCTTATGTCTCTATTGAAACCAAATCACTCAATTTGGTTCAGTAATTGGGAACATATGCCTCAAACATTTTCGAACTGCTCTTATCCAAAACAGTATACTACACACAACTTCCTTCTAGAAATTAGGCATCTTAGAGACTTAATCACAATTTGACTTCTTCAGATAATTTGTAATCCTATATCTCTAGTTTACGTCAAATTAAAAATCAACTCATTTAGAATCCTATAAATCCAGGTATAACAGAAATAGCCGAACATGTTCAGTGAAATCACACCAATTCATAATATTCCAACAGATTCCCTCACTTTCTTTCAACAAAAATTTTCCAAATCAATTTTAATTATAAATATTTCATATAGATATATAAATATGTTTTAGGAATTTATTTTTCTAATAATCACTCCATTTGGATGTCGTATGACAAAGTTATGGCTGAAAGAATCAAATAAGGTTCTGTCCTAAATCATATTGAACCTATTTCGGGGCAACTAGCATAACTTTCTCTATAGGTATCTGATCAAGGTGTTATCTATATTATTTTGAATAGGACTTAAAGATAGACAACTTTGATGAACATGTTGAAGAAAAATTCTATCGTCTGAAGGGTCAAAAATGGACCATACAATAGGATCAGATGAAACCAAACTAAAAAGTAGACAAATTGAAAGTAAGACAAATTGGAAAAATTGTCGTAACTTTTCCTACAGATATTGGATTAAGGTGATATTTAAATAGTTTGAAAGAGGGCTTTAACATCTACAACTTTCATGAAGACCTTGAAGATAAATTCTATCATTTGTAGGGTCTAGGATACACAAAATAAGAAGTTTCGGTCAACAAAAGAAGTAGAAAGTCAACTATGGAAGATATGACGTCATCATGGATGATATGACATCGTCACAAACGATACATCTTCACAGACGATATGATGTCATCACAGACAATATGACATCATCACAGACGATACGTTTTTACAGACGATATGAGGTCATCACAAACGATATGATGTCATCACAGACGATACGTCTTTACAAACAATATGACGTCATCACAGACGATACGTCTTTACAGACAATATGACGTCATCACAGATGATACCATCTATACTCCTGAGCATCTCCCCTTATAAGGACTATAACTTTCAACTCAGATGTCTAAAAATTCCATGTTATATACCGTTAGAATGCTAGAAAGATAAGCTACAAATTTCTAGAAGACAACTTTGTCTAATTTAGCCTAGATTAAACCAGATTTTTCCATGAGATCAGAACACGAAATTTGCCCCTAAGGAAGACTTGAAATTTTTACACTGTGTAAATTTGGAAAATCTTGAGTACAATCATTTAGCTACTAATTTGACTTCAATCAACTCTCAAACCTCAACTCAATAGTGTTTTCAAATAAAAAGATCCCACAACGCTTAATCAAAAGATTATTTTCAAATAAAAACGTACCAAGCTTGTTAGTAGCTTAATTTTTCATGAAAACCTAATGAGGAATAGCTACACTTTTATTTTGACTGCATGATTATCAATGTGTGTGTGCAAGTGATAGAGGTGAATAAACTTTAAAATTTTGATTAGTTTGTATATTTAGTCCAAGGTGCTTAGATGCGGATTTTTCTTGTTAATAATAAGTTAGAACAACCTGAAGGATTGTGTTTATAGTTAAATTTGTTTTTCTAAGTTGAAGTCACTGTCTCATTATTGCATATGCGTGTTTTATTTTTTCTTGTGTTGCTTATTGCTTTATTTTCTTGAGGACAATATAATGTTTAAGTGTGGGGATGTGATAATTGTAAATTGCATCGAGTTTTAGGGCATAGTTTCACATGTGTTTATCCATTAATCCCATCATTTAGTATGTGTTTAGGTTAGAATTGTGTTAATTTGTTAACTATTTGTGTTTAAAGTGTTTTTAGGTTAGTACAAGGCTTTGAGCTTAAATAATATATTTTTTAGGTACCTTAATGTATTTACTAGTATTTTAGGGTCAATATCGAAGAACGAAGGAGTTTTGGAAGACATTTGGGTCGAAACAACGGCCATAATTATGGCACAACTAGCCACGATCGTGATAGAAGGCTTAGATATAGGCCATGAGCGTGGCCTGCATCGGGCAAATGCGTAGCAACTCCCAAACTTCTCATTTTGAAGGATTTTTGGACCTTTCGAACCCTAAAAAAATCCTAATTCAACCCTAAACACAAAACAACATAAATAGAACAAGAAGAACAAAAAGAAGGACCTTTTACATCAGCCACTTTTGAGAAACCTAGAGAGAATTCATCAAGAGATTGCGAAATAGAAGAAGGAAGAGAGAAGTGAAGAAGAAGCTAACTCGACGTACTTCTCATATCAGGAGTTTTCTGAGGTCGCTGCCTCCCATCAGCCATTCAGATCATATTTCTTATTTATTTTCTATTTTATTATTGTATATAATTAGGAATAACAGTTGATGATAGGATTTTTGAATGCTGAGATGTTCTAAACTCATCTTCGAGGTTTTATCTTTGATTTAATGAAATCTGATTCTTTATGTGTTATTTGAATTTATTGTGATTTAATTTCTGAAATTACATAATTTGTTGACAAAATGAGAGAGTGAACCAAATGAAAAGTAATTAAATTGGGCTAACAAGAGTTGGGTGATTTAATAGAAGGAGAATTAAATCAAATCGGTAAGTTGTACGAAGAGAAATCTTGCATAGATTTTCAATAGTTTATTAGACACCTTTATATCTAATTAGAGTTTTGGATAGATTGTTAATTGAGAAATTGCAACATTCATAATCTGATTAGGATTTATGGATTAAGGTTAATAGTTCTAACTCTAAAGAGAGTAACCAACTATAGGAATATCTAGAACCAACAATCTGGTAATTCATAATCTATTAGGTTAGCTTTAAAGACAGGTAAAATTCCCTTTCTCTTAATTGGTAATTCCATAGGTTAAGTCTTGAGTCTGTGTTACAACTACTAAATTGTTAATATTTTCATAATTGATTCTTGAGTTAATTTAATTGATTTAATTGAATTCTTGTTTTAGTTTCGTTACATTTTGAATTTCTACAATTTGTTTTGGCTTTAGATTGTAGGATAATATTATCCCTCTTCATGCGATCGATACCTTAGGTACTACACGAATGACCTGTGTGGTTGTGGATTATCGAGGTTAATTAATTAAAACTTACGCACATCAAAATAACCCGATCACGGATAAAGCCCTGATCATGGTTAAAGCTTATTATCATCTTATGTATTGAAGTATTTTGTTACCAAATGTTATTTTAAACTTCCTCCATGATTTTTTATTTTGCCAACTAATACTTATTTGAGCTACAATCTCCCATTTACATAATTTAATATCAATTATAATTTATAACAAAATAAAAAGTGATTTATTATAAACTTACATACACATTCATATAGTAAAAGTCATTATCTTTTTTTTTGTTAAACATAGGATTAAATGAATTACATAATTTTGTCTGTCTTATTTTTTTATTTTTATAAAGATTATTTGTTCCATTAATTTATTTTTAAATAAATTAATTCTTTTTTGAGTAATTTACTTCTAGAACACATTATTCCTAAAACAAATTGAAATTCCATATTAAGCCTCATAACATTAGATTAAACAAATATGAAAGGAAATTGAAAATACTAATATGCTTAAATCTCATTATACACAATAATAGTTCAACTTATGATATATTAATAAAAAAAGATATGTACAAATAAGAGGTTGATAGAAACTTAATTTAGACTTTAGGAAATCCAATTTTTCTCAACATAATACATAGAAGTCGATTTATTTTTGTTTTACGTTATACAACCTTCTTCATATCTTGACCCAATATTAGACACGACTTGAAGACAATTACGTTGAAAACAATAATTGGTAAGGAAGAGCAATTTTATTTAGATCATCTCTTCAATTGTAAGAGTGTAAAATGTTGTGCACGTAAAAGATCAAATGGAGAACACAATACAAAAATATGTCAACCAAATAACTAATTAATTGCATATTTCCTTTGACTAGTATATTCTGTTTAATTTGTTTCTTTTGGGGTTGTTATGTTAACTTTTACTCGGAAATATGGGATAGTTCATTTCTTTACACCTTAAGGCTTGTTTGTTTCTGTTTATGTTTTTAATTTTCTGTTTATGTTTTTAAATTTAGTAAAAGAAATTGTTTGTTTGAGATTTTGGTGTTAGTTTCTTCCGATTTTCAAAATTTATGAAAGCCGCGAAAATTAGTTTTTGTTTCTTTTTTTAATAATCTGGTTTAGTATCAATTAAATATCTATTATTCAATTGTTTGATATATTAATTATTAATAAGAATTATGAATAATTTAATCCAATATTATATATGATTAATTTAAATTAATTATTTATAAAATTATGAATAATTTAATTTAATCTAATAATTAAACTTAGTATATTATATAAGAGATTAAAATAAATTTAATTAATTAAAAATAATTTATCTTTAACTTTTATCTAATATATAATTATCATCAACAATAACAATATAACCATATTGATATTAATAACTAAACAAGATTTTGTTTTTATTTAAAAATTAAAAACTAAAAGAAAAACAGAAATACATGTTAACATGTTTTGAACATCTACATTAATATCTTTTAAAAAGAAAACCATTGCTAATTTGTAATATATTAATGATTCAGATAGATTAATGATTCAGAACTATCTAGCATTGAACGTCGTAATTGAACATCATCTGCACAAAATTTTCTACACACTAATAGTAGCATCATTGTCATAATTAGTTTTGTAAACTATCTCATTCAATTAAATGGTCAAATCTAGGTTTACGTGATTGCTTCCAAAAGAGTTGAATTCCGAAATGTCTAGAATCTGATGATTTGGTATTGAGTTGAATGGGAAACCTTGATTAGCAATTAAAGGCAGTAAATCTCGTTCTTCTGTAGCCTCTATTATGGAGGATAATGAAGGTATGAAGGATAGTGAGAGTTGACAAATCTCAGTTAGCTCGCGATCATGCTCTTCTTCATTGGAAATTCTAGGCCGGAAGTTTTCTCCTGAATTCTGCAAAAACAAGTAAAATTTTATTAAAAACAAAGTGAACTACTATGAATATTGATGTCGATCATAACAAAGAAACGTACCTAATGACGAATAAGGAATCTAAACTTACATTAATACTGAACTATCTTATGCAAAGGCCAAGCATTAACTTGTTAACACCGAACTTCAACATGTTCACTCGATCGGTAGGATAGTGACCAGAAAAAGATTAGGAGGGAGAAATAAAACGGGAGAGGGGTTTTACCTCAGTATCTTGCCCAACACATTGTTTGTTTGCAAGAGGTTGGATGCCCTCTTCAGATGAAACTTGAGATTTAGAGGCACATCTCTCTCTTCTTGTTTGTTTAAGCTCTTCCATAAGCAGCCTGAACAAAAAAGAAAAAAACAAAGAACGTATGGGCGATAGAGTGAACCTTCTTCCAAAATTTTAATAGAAAAGGTCTTAAAACAACATTTGCTTAGTTATTTAAATTACTCCTTCATACTAATAAATAATTTATGATATATATGGAGTAATTTAAATAATATTAATCATAATAATTATTAAAATAATGACTCTTTAATTCTTTTCTTTTAAACATTCTCCTAATTTTTAAGATTAAAGTGAGCATTCGAAGAGAATATTTATTTAAAACAAACTTCATGCAGATGACTATATATATGTATATATCATTTAGTGGATATTCAAGAAGTCTCAATTAAATTTTATATATCTATACATATAACGGAAGTGCATATGGATTTGTTCGACAATACTATAAATTATAAGAGATAAAGAACCATATGATACAAAACATATGTTGACAAGGTATTTTTACATGCTTTTTCAATTATAATTTCAGAAATTTTTGTTTAGAACTAAATTAGATTGAACTTCAATGCTACTTTGATATTATTTATATGTCCAAAATCGAATTTCTCATTTATAGAGTTTCTTATTTATTAAATGATAAGTTACGAATATAAGGTGCAACTTTTAAATTAAAATAAATTATCTTCACAATTTTTTAAGATAACAATTTTTAAAGATAATTCTAAAGTTTAAGTTGAAGCCTGCAATTGCGATTGTCACAATATTGTGATTGTATAGTTAGTTGTGTTGTAATGATTTATTATAATTATGCTTATCTTGTTGTATGATTGTAATATTAATTAGTACTAAGATCTTAATAATCTTACTATTAGTGCAACTTCGAAACATCTTAAAGATTTATGTGCTTGGTTATGGTAATAGAAACTCTAAAAATTAATTAATTAAGACATTTATATACCTTTTGGAGGAACAGATTGACGTTCGTGCTTTCCTTGTTTGCAAATGTCGATTGCACACAAGGTCATCAACGCTGCTGTGATCCTTCATGTTCCTGTACATCTGAATAAGAAATGGATATGTGGGTATAGAGTTTAATTTAACATTATGGATTAATCATATAATTAATAGTGGCTGAGTTTCTTGGGACCAATAACTGTTCCCACACCATATTCATGTTAAGTACAAAACTCATGAAGATTTTTCTTTGTCTAAATTGCAACAAAAGTTCAAAATGCTTTTTGCCAATCCAGCCTAAAGGAAGAGAGCTTAATATAGCTTTGGTCTTATTTTCTTAATTGGATAGCATCTATTTTCTTAGCTTTAGAAAACTTGTGTTTGAAGAGGGGCACTCTTAATTATTTGGTTTTAGGTTTGATATAAAAGAAAGAATGAAAGGTACATATGTCAAGAGGTGTTTTAGCCTGAGAGAAGATCCATCATTTTACTTGTATATATTGATAGACCACAACAATTAAACTCTATGAAGCCTTTATATATTAACTATAAAGTCTTAAGATTTCTCAATTTTTTGAAACATCCTTTCTTAAGATCATTATGAAATAAGCTTCCCCAATTGGTTTTTTTACCTCCCTGGTGTAAACCTTAGGTGATTTACTTTGAGAAGTTTTTTCCTCAATAGAAGGCTATCCTTTCGCCTTGCCATCCACAAAGGAGGTTAGTGGAACATCCTCTCCAAATTTGTTGCTGGAGGAGTTTCCAAAACTCACCCGAGATATAAATGGTGTAAAACTTGGAGAAGCTCTAGCTCAAGTGCGTCTAGCTGAGAATGTCAATAATGGAATTCCCTTTGATGCTTCCAAAGTACCGAAACAATCTGTTGGAGGATGGAAGAATAGATTGAATATCTAGCACAAAGAGGGCAAGCTGAGACATCTCCAGAATCTGATGATAGATAGTATAGTTACCCCTCTTATAAAGCTTCTTTAAGTTGGAGCTACTGTTTGGTCCATAGACCTAGTTGGTTTCTTTTGGAGTAAAAGGACTACATTCCCAGTGGTTCATGCCTAGGCAATAGGAGGATGGAGTAAGAAAGGGCTAGAAAAAACAATGTTGATGGAAGATGGATCTTTCATTTTCAAATTCAACTCTTAATCTTGTTTAAATGAGATACTAGAGTAAGGATCTTAGCATGTAGGTTGTCAACCCATGTTCATCTAAAAATGGAAGGCAGATACTGAATATGACAGAGGTAACACAGATACCTTTCCCATTTGATTAATTTTCACAATGTCTCCTTAGAATTCTAGACAATCGAACGACTAAGCTCCCTTATTAGGTCCCTTAGGAAGCCAATATGTATAGACTCTTAAACAACTAATGTGGAGAGGATTTATTTTGCAAATATGTATTGAAGTTAAGAAAAATTCATAATTACTATAGATCATTCCAGTTATGAATTTGGGAGAAGGAGAAATGGTGAGATATCAATTCCCATCACTTATCCATGAAAGCCTAATAATGTTAACAGAAAATGGAAAGCCACTGGAAAGGTTTTTAAGACAGGAGGGCATGAAGAACTCATAGGAGTAGACACCCTAGAAAATCTCAAAAACTCTATCAAGTGGGGCATTGAAGAGATAAAAACCTAAACAATTGAAGAAATGGAGGAAAATCAAATTAACATGATTAATTCATAGCTGGAGCCTGAAACCAACTTAAGGAAATCTTCCATACTTGTGGAGAATCAATTGGATTAGGAAGAAGTCAAGGATCTTGCCACTAATTCTAGGAGAAAATTAGCTAAAAGAAAAGGAAAAAAACAAGCTAAAAGGGAACCAACTCCTTGATGACAATCCTTGTGGTTAAATGATCCCATAAAAAGGTCATCAATTGTGAAGGAGGTCATTTTTGACAATAAATCTTGTATAGTGGGGCTCCTTGAAACTAAAATAAGGCTACCTCAAATGTAGTATAGCCTCAAGTTTTTAAGAGCAAAATGGAAAATCCTTTGAAACTATCTTTTTCATTACAATGGCAGGATAACTTGACTTTATAACTCAAACAAGGTAGATGTCTAAACAATATGCGAAAGTGACCAATTTATGCATTTAAGATGTCAAATTGTTGGTCTACATTCTAAATTTGATTTGACAGTGATCTATGTTTCTAATTTATCATTCCAAAGGGAAAAATGATGAGAAGACCTCAAAGTTATTCAAGTTGGAGTAATAGATCCTTAGTTACTAGCAGGATATTTTAATTGCACCCTATCTTGTAGAGAACTCACTAATTTGGACTAAATGATTAACTTGGTGGATCTTAGCATCACAGGTAGATTATTCACATAGACCAACAAGTAGCAAGGAGACTTGTTTATCAAGAAAGAGCTAGTTAGAGCATTGGTTAACCAATTTTGGTTAAACCAATATTCTTATGCACATTTTGGTGAAAATTCCTATTCTGATCACTCTTACATTCATGTTTAGAACCTTCTTCCTTTCAAAGTGTTTTGAGCTCCTTTCAGATTCTTCAATGGATTAACTCTTAAAGAGGGTTTCCAAGAAATAGTTTTTAATAGCTAAAACCAAGTAGTGATAGGTTATAAAGCTTTTCAGCTTATGAAAAAACTCAAACTTGTCAAACTTGCTCTCGAGAGTTTTGTTAGTAATCAAATTAAAGGTGTTATTGAAACCAAGAACAAATTGAGAAGGATCAATAGGATTGCTACAAGCATAATAATGCCAAGAGAGCAGTTGAAACTTAAAGGCTAAAGGAACATCAAGAAGCTCTAAATTTGCACAATTCAATTGTAAAGAAAAAATCAAAGATTAACTGTTTAAGAGAGGAAGATGCCAACACAAAATTTTCATATCACTCCTTCTTAGAAGAAAGAAACAAGAATAAAATTATAGAGCTCTAAGATAATATGGGGAAAACATTCTCTAATTAGAGTAACATGTAATAACTAGCCAAGAATTTCTTTATCAATCTGATAGGGACTAATGAATCTAATCTTACATATTTTAATTTAAAGAGATTATTTAACTGCACCATCAGTCAATATTTGAAGGGCCTTTTGGCGACCCCTTTCACACATTAAGAAATCAAAAGAGTTTTATTTAGTTTGCATCCCTCCAAATCCCCAAAACTTGATGGGTTATCTGCTTGTTTCTTTTAGAAAACCTAGGATATCAATGGCAATCTCTTCATTGAAATAGTTCTAGAATTTTTTACTTCCTTTAATATGCTAAAAGAAATGATTTACAGCTATATTTTCCTCATTCCTAAAAAGCAAAATTCTTCTTACATGGTGGATTATAGACCTATCTCATTTTTCAACACACTTTACAAAGTAATAGTCAAGTTATTAGCCAACATATTGAATATAGCACTGAAGGAAGCTATAAATCCAGCTCAAGGATCTTTAATCATTGGGAGATCTATTGGAGATAATATCCTTCTAATACAGGAGTTAATAAAAGATTACAATTCATGAAGAGCCATTAGAAGTTGCTTATCCAAAGTTGATTTCTATAAAGCTTTTGACACCAGTAGATGGAAGTTTATTCAATCTTGTCTAGTAGCTCTTAGATATCCAATTCAATTTGTTAAGTGGGTTATGGAATGTATCATAACTTTATCCTTCAGTATTCTAGTTAATGAAGCTCCTACTTAATCTTTCAGGAACACTAGGGGAATTAGGCAAAGGGATCCCTTATCCCCTTTCCTATTCACCTTAATGATAGAAGGGCTTTCCGGAATGCTTAGTAAGCTTACTACCTGCAATGGTAGAAGCCAATTTCACCATAAATTCAGAGAGCTCAGGATCACTCACTCGATTTTTATTAATGACCTAATGCTTTTGAGTGGGGTTGATATTCAATCCACTAAATTCCAATTAAACATCTTGAATATTTTTATAAATTGATCAAGATTGAAAGTCAATCCTAATAAGAGCAACAAGTTTATCTCTTCTGATGTGAGCAACCAAGCTATTCTGAGTAGAAGGTTAGGCTTTGCAATTCATAGTCCTCCTCTTAAATACCTTAGCATCCCTATTACTTCTATTAAACAAACATTGTTTTATTGCATTCCTCTCATTGAAAAGTACAAAGCCATAATCAATGCATGGTAGAACAAGTTTTTATCCCTTATAGCTAAGCTTACTCTAATCAATTCAGTTCTTAACAACCTATATGTTCATTGGAGTGCACACTTTCTACTACTAAAGAGAGTCATCAAGGAGATTGGCATAGTATGGAAAATTTAAAAATTCAAAGGGTGAAAAATTCAAATGGGAGGAAATAACTACTCCTAAGAGGAAGGGGGCTTGGGGATTATTCTTATATCTTTTATGAAAAAAAGTCCTATTGAGTAAAAATATTTAGAATATATATTGACAAAAGGAGCTCTATGGATCAAATGGATTGATGAATTCTACTATAAAAATCAAAACTTCTAGCTAGTGATAAGCAACAAGGAACATTATTAGAACTTTATCATATGTGATAAGTAACAAGGAACATTCGTAGAACTTTATCCTTATGTTGACCTTGAGGAGTGTGTTATATATCCCTGGATTAAACATAAATTGGGAAATGGAGAAAACATATGGTTATGATATGACAACTGGATTGATCTAGGTCCTCTTATATTGAGAAATGAAATCGTTCATTTGAGAAACAAAATCCCTACTAATGCTAAAATCTCTTCACGCATCCAGTAAGGAGAATGGTTTGGAAATTTCAAAGGATTCTCCTCTTTAGCAACTTATTTACCTCAACTCCATCATCTGGATAGGGAGAAAAACATTGCTTTGATTCTAAATTCCAATGGATCTTTACAAATGAATCTTGCTACAAAATTTATAAGACAAACCTGGGAGATGTACCATGGTATGAATTACTTTGGAAACACTCCTTGAACTCCAAAGCTTCCTTAATCACTTAGCTTGTGATAAAGAACATAATCAAAACAAAAAAATAGATGGTTTGATATTTATGACTCCATGTGTATGTTATGCAAAAAAGTTTAGGAGGATAGGAAACACCTCTTTTTCCTCTGTGGGTATTCCAAAGTTGTTTGGAGTAGGGTGCTGAATATGCTAGTGGAGCACTTTTAGACTTACAAATTGGATGGACTCTAGGACTAGGTCACTAAGAAGACTAAACAACTCAAGCAGCATGTAGAGATCTTTAATACTGCTTTCACCACAACTATTTACTCAATTTGGAGAGAAAGAAACAACAGATTGTACAAAAGTGCTAACATTGGAAAGCATCAACTAGTTGGTAACACTTTAAATTGGATTAGAGAGATCATGACAGCAAAAATTGTACAAAACAAACTCACTACTAACACGAAATGTAGATGGAATCTCTAAGTTTGGGTTGCTTGTAAGTTCTAACTTGTTTGTATTCAAATGAACAAGTTGTAACTAGGAACTCATTGTAATGTTGTAATAGCTTGTGCTAGTATGAATAAAATTTCATTCACTTTTCAAAAAAAACATATGAAAAGTGTACATTTGTAGAAAAACATGCATTTGCAAAAGTTTAGTAATTGAAACAATTTTTTGTATTTTCTTCATTCTTGTTTTTTCTTGTTTTCATGTACTTAAAAGAACATCTTTTTTTTTCTCTCTTTATGCTATTTCTTAAGTTACATTATAAATTGCATGACCTTTTTTAAGCTTTAATAATTCAATGAGAAATTTTAGCTAATAATTGAACACTTGATCTAGACATTTTTCCTCATTCCTTCCATCACAATAATTATTAAGTGATCCCTTTATTCCCTTTTGTTTGTCTTGTAGCTCGTGCCTATTTCAGATTATTGTTTGGCAACTTGAACTATCTACTAAAAATGTATTTCTAAATAATTCAGGATGAAAATTCAAGAAAAGTTGAAGGTAAATAAGTACCTGAAGATGGCTTTTGATGTGAGAAATATTAAGCTCATTAACACTCATCATCTGCAGAATTGTCTTAGGTGTTGCCTCTGCAAATTAAAACAATAACCATGTCACTGTATCTTACTTATTATTTGTCATCTTTTATCTGTTCTTTCTTGGTTTTATTTTGGGGTTATATGTGCACATATATAACCCAAAGTTTTCAAGAACCTAACTAAGGTAGCTCGATATTGAATCTTGGAATCTAGTTTTGGAAGAGGTCAGACTTGATATCACTAAAGCGTTAGGAGAAACGATCATCAAGACTACTAACTGTATTTACCAACAAGGCACGACCATCAAGACTACTTACTGTATTTACCACCAAGGCTTTCAATGGCATCAACAAAATGTTGATGAAGCTCAGGAGTCCAACGAAAGCGCGGAACTTCAGATTTTCTGTATTGCCTGACGCCCCTTCTGGGAAAAGATTTCATGGCTCGTGCTGGTGCTTCGTGATGAGTATGAAAATACTGATCAGAAGCCTCAAGGTCATCAGGATATAAGGATATGAAGCGAAATTAAAGTCCACGCCTTAGAAGAGAACCGTAAATGTTTGCAGTCTACGACCAAAGACTTTTATGCAGAGATGGGATGTCTTGTTCGTGGTTGCTAACTCAAAGTTCAAACTTGCTTTAATTTTGTAAGGAGGGACTCGGGAGAATTAGGTGGATGCAGCTCCTCCTTTTACGTTTCTCTCCCTTTGTTCGAAAAGGGTCATTATATTTTTCTTTTAAATTATGGAATCGAATTAATGTTGGGAGATAAAAAAAAGAATACGCAAATCATTTTGACGTAAGCGTGATATTTTCTAAGAAAGAAATTGAAAAAATCCTGAGATTTTGAAATGAATATTAGTTCCGTGCTGATGGGAAATCAATCATGGACGAAAATGTATTAAGAGATGAAATGATTAGGCTTTTGGAGCACCACGTAAAAATGATTAGGTTTATACATATAGGACGTGTAGCGTAGAAACCTAGGACATGCATTTGCAAATTCCGTTTTTGCTTTTCATTTGGCCTTTTTCTTTCTTTTCTCTTGGAGGAAGTGAAGCTTTAGGCAATGCATACACCATGCAAAGTCAAGAAGAGGCAATAAAGAAACAAAAGAGGGTGGACGTATAAATACATGTGGGTCTTTAATTGAATCCCCCTATCAGCCTCATTTCCATAAAAGACGGTGCCTACTTTTGGACCCATCCTTTTCTCGTCTTGCGGCTGCCGTGTTCAACACACAACACTCCCTTATGTCCTCAGAAAAAGCGCCAGTCTCATTATCCCTCCCTTTCTTAATTGTTTCCTCTTCAACGGAAGTGAAGGAAAGTTACATATATAATTTAGGGGTGAAAATAATATAAACGTTCTTTATATTTTTATTCCTTCTAAAAAATTATTTTTATTATAAAAATTATTAACTATAAAAATATAATGAAATTTTGTAATATTTTATTAAAATCACATCAAAATAGTTATACATAACAATTTACATTATCACGTCTCTGTGATTTTTTTTACCATTGTTTAATTCCTATAGTATTAGGGGAAGGTTTAGTTCACAGAGAAGAATAATAATAAAAATAGAAATAAATATAATCATATATTTATGATGGTTGGTTATGACAAAAGAAATATTACCATTATCATTGATAGTAGTTAATTTGTTTAAAATCTTGAGCAAATTTATAGATTTCGCACTGTACCGGTACCGTACTAGCCAAAAAATGGTACGAAATAAGTAAACATCGGTACTGGTTGTAAATATCAGTCGGTACTGCTCGAAACTAAAAATTTCGGTCGATATCGTAAGTTTCGAAAATTGCAAGGACTAAATTGCAATTTCCAAAACTTAACCCTAAAACTCACACCCCC
>JANSVA010000009.1:798656-808892 GCA_025504915.1 Erythroxylum reticulatum | reverse complement strand
TATTTTCATTACAAAACTGTAACTGAAGAAGATAAAGTTACATGTAAATACACTTGCTTTCCAGGGAACTATATTTACATAAATCCAATAAGTAGCCAGGCTGAAAGCACTTACACGTAAAGCTTTGCTCCGTGGTTACTGCTGCTGCACGTAGAGCTATGCTCTGTGATTACTATTTCTGACTGAGCCCTATAGGCTAATATATGTATCTAAAAGGCACTCAGTCACAATACTGTAAAAACAAATGTGGGTCTCATGCATATTGACATTCATATATAATCGGAATTCACTTAATGATTTGCAAAGTTGTAATAGATTGCTATGTACTGAGTAACTGAATGAACTGTATGACTTTATGATCTGAGTGATTTTATAGTGACTGTGTTTTGCTGCATGAGTGAACCATCGAGGATGGTTACTCTACTGAGTTCACAAAACTCATCAAAATTGCACCGTTGACTTTTACAGTTCCGAAAGTGAGACGACCTAGCTTCTAAGACTTCATTGAAGCAGATTTTGTGCAGTTCAATATCAGAGATAGCTCAAAAGTCTGTCAGCTAGGATTGAAGACACTGTAGTTATTATCTTTTTTTATTCCTCAAATATGTAGCATATTGTATAGGACGAGCTATTTATGCTCTTTGATGATGTTAAACTGAAGGCTGCAATGTAACTATGGTTTTTAGTATAAAATGAGGAAACGGTTTTTAATATAAAATGAGGAAATTTTGGGTTTTAGTAAATGTGACTAGTTGTTTTAGTTACGATGCCATGTGATAAAGTGAAAGTGAGATAGTTAACATTCCATTTCTGTTGGGCATATGCACCTGTTACCAAAAGGGGGCACGTGTATGTGTCAGATGGAAGTGGCATGTTACATCCAAAGTATAGCTTGCACCTATGCCCATTAACCTTAAAAGTTTCACCTTTATCATTTTCCAACTCCAAAGCTCCATAGGGAAACACTTGAATAACCTTAAAGGGGCCATTCCATTTTGAGTTGAGCTTTCTTGGAAATAAACGAAGTTGTGAATTGAATAAAAGCACTAAGTCCCCACTCTTGAATTCCTTCTTTTTGATCTGGGCATCATGCCACTTCTTAGCCCTATCCTTGTATAACTTGGCATTTTCATATACATCATACCTTAACTCCTCCAATTCATCAAGTTGTAACAATCTCTTCTAGCCCACTAGCTTCCAATCCATCTTCAATTTTTTAATTGCCTAATAGGCTCTATGCTCTAACACCAATGGTAAATGGCAAGCCTTGACATACATAAGTCGATATGGTGTTGTAGCTATGGGAGTTTTGAAAGTCATCCTATAAGCCCACATTGTATCATCCAGTTTGAAAGCCCAATCTTTTCTTAAAGTGTTCACTACCTTCTCCAAAATCTTCTTCAACTCCACCTCCACTTGGACACTCATTTATGGGTGGTAAGGTGTTACCACTCTATGATTAACAATATATCTTCTCAGAAGAGCCTCAAAGGGTTTTTTACGAAAGTGACTCCCTCCATCACTTACGATAACTCTAGGCATCCTAAATATAGTGAAGACCTTCCTAATGAACCGTTGCACCACCTTGCCATCATTTATTGGAGTAGCTATTGCTTTGAATGGCTTAGACACATAATTAACTCCAACCAATATATAAGAGTTACCTAGGAAAGAAAGGCATGATCCTATGAAATCGAAGCCCCACTATTTAGCCACTATTTGGCACTTATCACAACACAATGAAAAATCTTAGGCATCCTTGAACAAGTTTAGCACCAGTAGAATCCACACTCTAAAATACGAACAGTTATTTTGTTTGCTCCATAGTTTCTTGTACAAACTGAACTATGACATTGAGTCAAAACTTCAAGAATTTCATCTTTAGGGACATACTTGCGAATCAAACGATTAGCAAATATTTTATATAACACTACTTCATCCCAAATATAATGATAACATTGAAATAAGAAACCCTTCCTTTATTGATGCAAAAGATTAAAGGGAAGAATACAACTTGAGAGATAATTGGCAATATCTACAAACCAAGGAAGAAAAGGATTTTCTACCATAATTAAGGCCTTGTGAGGAAAATGCTCTTTAGTTTCCTCTTCCTCTTCATTTTATACCCCTTCAATTCTTGATAGGTGGTCCACTACAACATTTTCTACTCCTTTCTTTTCCTTAATCTCAATGTTGGATTCTTAGAGAAGAAACACCCATTAGATGAGCCTAGCCTTAGCATCCTTCTTTGCAAAGAGATAACACAACAACATATGCTCTTTAAAAACAATAACTTGTAAGCCTAAAAGATATGAACAAAATTTTTCACATGTAAGTACCACTACAAACAACTCCTTAGTAGTCGTGTAGTTCAACTGTCCTCCCGTCAAGGTATTGCTAGCATAGTAAATTGCATGTAGCCTCTTCTCCTTCCACTGTCCGAGTACACAACCAATGGCATGAGCACTTGCGGCTTACATGATCTCCGAGGGAAGTGACCAATTCAACAATGTCAAAATAGATGTTATTGTAAGTGCCTTCTTTAACATGTTAAAAGCATCTAAACAATCATCATCAAATATAAAAGACACATCTTTAACTAACAACTAAGTCAAGGGTCTAGCAATAAGAGAAAAGTCCTTGATGAACCGTCTATAGAACCCTGCGTAACTAAGGAATGCTTGAATGCCCTTGATGTTGGTAGGAGGTGGTAGCTTTTCAATCACTTTAGTCTTAGCTTGATCTACCTCAATCCCCATACATGAGATCTTATGGCCCAAAATAACTCCCTCTTGGAACGTGAAATGACACTTCTCTTAATTCAAAACTAAATGAGGCTCCTCGCATCTTTGTAACACTCAATCTAAATTAAACAAGAAATGATCAAAAGAGTCTCTAAAAATAGAGAAGTCATCGATAAATACCTTCATGAAGTCTTCATTCATATCTACAAAGATGGCCATCATGCACATTTGGAATGTGGCTAGTGCATTGCATAGACCAAAAGGCACCATCCTATAAGAAAAATTCCCATAAGGATAAGTGAAAGTAATCTTCTTTTGGTCCTATGGGTATATTAACACCTGATTGTACCCTAAACATCCATCAAGAAAATAATAAAAAGCATGGCCAACCACCCTCTTAATCATATGGTCCACAAAAGGAAATAGGAAATGGTCTTTCTTAATGTCCAAATTGAGCTTCCTATAGTTAATGCACACTCTCCAAACTGTGATGGACCTAGTGGAAATCTTTTCACTTTTTTCATTCTCCATCATTTTCATACCTTCCTTCTTAGGCACACATTGCACCGAACTCACCCACTCGCTATATGAAATTGGGTATATAATGCCCGCATTTAAAATCTTCACCACTTCCTTCTTCATAACCTCTTGCATGTTTGGATTTAACCTTCTTTGCCTCTCTTTCACTGTCTTCCATCTTTCTTCAAGATTAATCCTATACATCATCACATTGGGGCTAATCCCCTTAATGTTAGAAATTTGCCACCCTATAGCTCTCATCCTCTTCTTAATGGTCTCTACCACATTCTCTTCTTGCTCAAAATCCAATTCGTTGGAAATGATGATGGATAGGGTATGGTCCTTACCTAGAAATGTGTATCTCAGGTGGGAAGGTAAGGGTTTTAGTTTTACAATGGGTGGCTTTATAAAGGGGGGGTGGTGTGGGTGCATCCATTCTATCTAACTTCTCTTGCTCACCCTCCTCACATAATTCCACTTTGCTCACACTCTCATCCCTATACACTTTAATAACTTCCTCAACTTCCCCTTAAACTTCTTTCACACAATCATACACAATATTAATCTTCATACATACACTTCCATCCACCGGTTTCTTCAAAGATTTAGTCATATTGAATTCAACCTGCTCATCAACAATTCTCAAAACTAGTTTTCCTTCATGCACATCAACTAATGCCCTACTGGTATTCATAAAGGACCCACCTAAAATCAAAGGACAATTCCTATCTTCTTTAAAATCTAACATAATAAAATCAATAGGAATTATAAATTTATCCACTTTTATCGGAACAACTTCTTCTAGCCCAAATGGCCTCTTGATGGATTGATCTATAAGTTGGATAACCATGAATGTTGGCTTGATATCCCCTGGCACCAATTTGCCAAAAATAGACAAAGACATCAAGTTAATACTTGTGCCTAAATCACATAAGCATTTAGAAAATTCAAAATTACCAACAACACATAGAATAGTAAAACTCTCTGGATTTTGTAGTTTTCAAGGAATTGTGCTTTTGATGATTAAACTACAATTCTCCATCAAAGTCACCATTTGATTGTCCTCCTAAGTGCATTTTTGTGTCAATATGTCTTTAAAAAACTTCGTTTACTTGGGCATATGCTCCAATGCCTCCAGTAAAGACAAATTAATATGAAACTTTTTCAACTTCTCTAAGAATTTGGAGAATTGAGTGTCTACTTGGTGTTGTCTCACCCTTTGCAGATATAGAATCTTAGGCTTTTAGGGTGGTGATGGCACATATGGCTTCTCTTATTATTTCTCTTTTACCTTCTCTTCTTCTATGTCTTTGCCTTTACCTTTCCTTTTGTTGGCTATCCTTTTGCACACTTGGTTCCTCCTATTGCTTGCCACTCCAAAGTGTGATCGCCTTAAGTTATTTCTTTAGATTGGCCTTAATGTTGCTTGGTAAGCTTCTGTGTTGCTAGAAGATAAAGCATTACCAAGTTGACCTACCTGTACCTCTAAATTGGCGATGGATGAAGCATGGTTCTTTGCAATCTAGTCAAACTTTGCCTCTATTCTCTTCTAACTCTCTTATTGTCTTCCTTGACCTTCCTCTTGGCTTGAGAATTTTGAACCCAATATGCCTATTAACTTGTCCATTTTTCTCTTCAAAGACCTATGTTAGTATTGTTAAAATCTGGTAGGTCCTTGTGAACCTACTTGGCTACCTACATTGTTAGTATTGCACGAAAAAAATTGAGTGGTTTTTTCACCCTAGATTGTAATTGTTAATAGTATAGATTGCTATTCTTTGCGGCTAGCCTAAGTAATTTACTTGTTCTATACCACTAGCTCTTAGTAAGAAGCGTTCAGCTATGCTATGATTGTCCTACCCACATAACTCACATTGTAATTGCATGGACTTGACTGTGGATGAAGAAGCGCTTTGCATGTTGCTCAACTGTTTGGTGAGGGTGATAATCTATACTTACAAGGCTATCACCGAATCAATTAGAATCATCCTTTTTTGCTCCTTGGACCCTTATCTAATCCTTTCATTTGAACACATGGAGTTGTTTCTTACCAACTCTTCTAAAAGGTTATGAGTTTCATTAACAGTTTTCCTCATCAAAGACTCTCCTGCAGCTGCATCTATGGTTCCCCTTACGCTCTGATTCACACCATTGTAGATTGTTTACAAAAGGAACTCCCTTGAAAGGTTGTGGTGGGGGTAGCTCTTTATAATTCCTTAAATCTCTCCCAAGCTTCAAACAATGACTCCCCATCACTTTGTTGAAAGTTTACGATCTCTTTAATGATTCTTGTTGTCTTGGTCAAGGGGAAGTACTTAGCTAGGAAAGCTTGGGCTAGCTATTCCCAAGTAGTGATTTTCCCTAAACTGAGTGAGTTATACCATGCCTTTTCCCGATCCCTCAAGGTAAAAGAAAACAATCTTAACCTCACAGTATCATCAAACATCCCATTAAACCTGAAACGTTGGGATCTTCGTTTATTAATCTATAAAATTGTACACTACTATGAGTATATTAAGTAGTGTCGGCTTGATGTCAAAGCTATTAGCTTGAATCGTAGGCCTTACAACTCCTTGAGGACTAAAACTTTGCCTTATAAAGTCCACCAATGTTCTCTCAGCTCCTCTTTGTTCCCCTTCTTCTACCATATTCCTTTGTATTTTGTCTTGATGTCTAGCTCTTTTTAACTCTCTTTTGTGCCATGTAATGTCTGAAAACTCTTCTTCGCTAAGCTCATTAAACCTTGTCGTGCTCCTTATGTTCATTCACCTATAAATATGTAAGGAAGAGTATCAAACACTATTAAAACAAAGTCACCCAAACTAAACAAGATGCTAAACAAAACAGTCCCAGCAACAATGCCAAAAAATTGTTGATTGTAAAACTAAACTACTTGTTTTACGCTAAAAATCACAAGTATACGAGTCATTATTTTAGTAAAAAGCTGATATTTTCCTATAAAGATTGTGCTTAGGCACCATTTGATTCAATTTGTTCTTTTTTAAAGACTCAAATCAAATAAAAAATTGAAAAATAAACTAAATCAAACAAACTAGCAACAAACAAATAATGTAACAAAAGTGCAAAAACTTTGATTTCAATATTAAAGATAAGAGATCACTTTCCCCCTAACTTGTCTCCCTCCTACCTTGTTGATTGAATTATGCCTCACCTAAGATGTCCTTATGTTTCAATCACCCTCTCTCAAGGTGTAATCAAATGTCCCTAGCCAAATTAAATGGAATTTACTATGCAATCTTTCAATCTACAAAATCAGTCCACCAATTTATCTAGTTATGAAGCGATCATGTGGTTAATCAACTAATTAGTCAAGATCTCTCTCTAGCTAATCAATTAACTTGATAAATGTAGATCTATAGGGTGCCAACTCTCATGGCAAAACCCTACACAATTTACCTAACTCAATTTCTCAATATATTGTAAGGTTTAAGCATAACATTTATCAAAAACATTCATTCATTGAAAACAACAAAGTAGTAGTTCAACAAGTAGTTTAAAACTAATCTCTACAATAAATTCAGCCACTCATAATAGGAACAAGTTCAATCGTATCCATATTCTTCAAAATACAAAACATACTAAAAAAATAAAACAAATATAATGGTAGCTTTCTTCCCTTTTTGTATATAAAAATCTAGAAAATGGAAGCTCTTAATTTTCAATCCTGATTCCCACCTTTTGCATCTCGAAGCTTATGAATTTTTGTCAATAGTTGATAAACTTATTAATGGTGGCTTCTAAATATGTGTATGTATTTTAGTCATCTACGTTTTTCTCGAGGTCCGGAAAGACCAAAAAGTCCCTTCAAAACTTGAGTTTGGAAGTGTCCCTGCGTTTGTTTCAAAGTCGGCCATGATCGTGGCCTATGTGACACAATCGTGGCCCTTGATTAAGCTCTCTATCATAATCGTGGGCTAATCCTGGTGCTTCTGTCACGATCGTGGCCTGCCTGCCACAATCGTAGGCCTGTGTTACAGCTTGAGTGCCCTCTAAAACTCCTCTGTTTTTTGATATTGATCATGAAATAGTAGCAAACATATCAAGGCACCTCAAATACACAACATTGAAGCTCAAAAGCATGATTTAACCTATAAAAACATAAAACACAAATATTTAACAAACGAACACAATTCTAACCTAAACACATACTAAATAATCAAATTAACCACTAAACACGCGCCAAACTACCCACTAAAACACGATGCAATCTACAACTATCAATAACCTTTTAAGATAGTGTCAACATCCTTATTAGAAGTTGTGTAGTATTAAACCAAGTGATCACTCTTATTGTCAAAATCATACCCCTCTCTTTTATCATCATCTCCATTTTTACTTTCATGGGCTTCAACAGTATCATTCATAACTTAAAACTCCACCTTCATTACTAACTACTTCATCATCATTTTTTAAAATTCTCTCTCTTTTTGTATCTTGATCTTCCAACCTAGAACTTATCATCATCTTTTTAACTTTTGCATTCCAATAAATCAATAATTCACTTGTGTTAACTTAATTTTATTTTCATTCTCATTATATACTTTGGCATCATAAGCATTCTAACCACCTTCTTTACTAATGATTTTTGTTTCTTCATCATCTACGCATTAAATTACTTTACCACTATCGCCAATAGTTGCACAACCAATTGAAGCTTCACGAATAATATTTTCATATTCATTAGTATTATCATGCATCATCTCTAACACCATCAGTAAATCTTGTAGCTTCACTATCACCTCTATTATTTACATAGCAAACTAAAGCTTCCCCACCAATATTTGAATTATTATTAGCTCCATCATGAACATTGGCAACATAATTAATAACTTCACTACCATCTCTAAAAGTTGCATAAGTAGTTGAAGCTTCACCATCAACACTTCCATCAGTAGTAGTTGGCACACTATTATTATTCTTATACAACATCACACCATTTTCTTGATTATAAATTATATCATCCACATTATTCACTCTTATAACATGTAGCTCATCCTTTTTATAACATTGTCTTCTTCATCATTCTTAGAACCATTTTACCAATAATTCCACCATTAACATTATCTTACGTTTTATGCTTTGTCTGTACTATTACGTACTCTTAAAATAAATCTCAACTTTTTTATGATTTAAACTAATAGAAATTATCTCATTAGTTTTTCCATCATCTTTAATGTCAACCAATCCATATTGTTAGATTTTATTTGGGTGCCTATATTACAATTTATCTAACATATCATTCCGATTATAATTCCTATCATAATATGTTGGACCCCTTATTTTTTAGCCCAACATCTACATGGGATCATGAACCTTGAGCGTGGAGAAGGACTCAGAAGTTGAAAATTTAGAAGAAAATTACCTCGGAAGCAAAGGCGGGCGTTATCGCGCTAAATTTCTTATTTCACTGCGGCAAACACACGTAAGAAAATCCTTGGATCTCTTGGGAATTTTACGCCGCGCTGAACGAATTAACTTTCACCATGACGAACCTGAAATTGTATTTTCACCACGGCGACCCTTTGGTCTTGTCGCGGCGAACTCACCATGCCAACGAAAATAAAAAGCTTTGGGTTAATTACATCGTGGTGAACTCTTAGCTTTGCCGTGTCAAGAAACCCCTAAAGCGGAACCTAAAATCAACATACCCTATTTGATGCAACTTAAACTCTTTCAACTACTCAACCCCAACATTAACTCTATTAAATGCAATCACAAATTTCCCAACAACCTTTCCTCAATTCAAAACCAAAACAAAATGAACTTATACATAAACACATGCAATTTCCAAATTTCGAAAACTTTGTGAAAACATGAAAAATAATAGACAACTCCAATCATACATTTCATTTATATTTAAATGTAGAGTTTTACAAATCTTTAATGGGCATTTTGAGCCACATCAAAATCCCAAAAATACATCATTTGCAAAAGTAGAATTTCTTGAAATGAAACTAAAGCCTTGCTTTACAAAACCTAGCTTAAAAATCCAAAAATCTGACAAAAAGGGAGTGATGCTTTGACTCGCTTAACTACTCGATCACTTGCTCTTCACCTGAAGATGGGCTAGATAACGGGGTGAGCTTAACGCTCATGGGTAACAGATTTATAATCGAAAAACAAGCAAAAACCATTTTCAAAAACTCATTTCCATTTTGCATTTTCGATACCAAAGTAATTTCATATGCAAATATCATCAAACACTTATTCCTCAAAATTCTCAATTTATCAAACAAGTCATAAGCAATTTTAAATCATGTATGCATCAAACTTGTCAACAGATCAGAAGCACATAAGCACACTAGAATGGTTTGGGTAGATCTATAAACATGACGCACTACACATTTCCATATAGTGGTCATGTGTAGTCGTAAACTTGAGGGAGTCCATGAGGAGCTCCGTGCCACTAGCGGGTAGGCGGGAGAAGCCTTAACTTGGTCAACGTGCATGTAACATTCTTGAGGGACTATCCCGAATTCACATAACACATATTTCATAACTTGTAAACTTGTTGCCCAAAATGGCTCTTTTTCTTGAAAACTTGTTTTTCATATACTTCATATATTTTGGAAACCATTTTTGAACACATGATTTCATAAACATGTATCTTTTCAAAGAGAAATCCTTTTCAAAGTCTTTTCATCAATCATCAGCACAATTCATGTAAACATATAACGATTTCACAATGTAATCAAGAAGCAAGTAAATGCAACATCTATGATGCAATTGAAACCATTAAGCTTCCTTGATTGAAAGAAAACAATGAGTGGCTTATTTACTCTATTATAAATATGTACCCACCTTGAATTTCTTGCTTATAAACTTTCTTAGGGGTATCTTTCCTCTTATTCCTCTTGCCTCTCTTGCCCCACTTTATTTCCTTAAACAATAACCAAAATTCCATTCAATTTGGTTTAGAAATCGGAAAGTCATACCTCAACAATTTGGACTA
>JANSVA010000009.1:772992-798556 GCA_025504915.1 Erythroxylum reticulatum | reverse complement strand
TAATGTGGGCATCATGCCACTTCTTAACCCTTTCCTTGTACAACTCCGCATTTTCATATGCATCATACCTTAACTCCTCCAATTCATCAAGTTGTAACAATCTCTTCTCGCCCGCTAACTTATAATCTATGTTCAATTTTCTAATTTTCCAATAGGCTCTATGCTCCAACTTCAATCGTAAATGGCAAGCCTTGCCATACATAAGCCGATATCGTGTTGTACTTATAGGATTTTTGAAAGTCATCCTGTAAGCTCACAATGTAACATCCATCTTTAAAGCCCGATCTTTTCTTGAAGTGTTCACTATCTTCTCCAAAATCTTCTTCAACTCTCTATTCACCACCTCCACTTGGCCACTTGTTTATAGGTGGTAATTGGTTGCCATTCTATGATGAACATTATATCTCCTTAGAAAAGCCTCAAAGGGTTTATTGTAAAAGTGACACCCTCTATCATTTGTGATAGCTCCATGCACCCTAAACTTAGTAAAGATCTTCTTGATGAACCGTTGCACCACCTTGCTATCATTTTTTGGAGTAGCTAGTGCTTTGACCTACCTTAACATATAATCAACTCCAACCAATATATAAGAGTTACCTAGGGAAAATAGGAATGGTCCCATGAAATCTAAGCTGCACTGTTGGCCCCCAAATTCTTTTCTTAAATTAAGCATGATTTAAATGGATTATGAGGTTTTGATTAAATACTTTTGGGAGTTAATTATTAAGTCTATCTTAGTGAGATTGATTTCATAGGTTATTTGGATTAAGGTAGTAAGATTGTATAAGGGCACTTTTGGTATTTCACTTAAGTTTGGAAGACTTAAGGGTTTAAAGGAAGGGTATAAGTGGAAGAAGAAAATTTTTCTTGTATTAAAAGAAGGAAGAAAACAAAAATTGAAAAGAAAAGAGAGACTGTCGTGGAGAAGAAGACAAGGAGAGAAAGAAGAGAAAACAAGCTAGGGTTTCATGATGTTTAAAGATTTTGAAGCTAAACAAGTATAAACATTAACCCTTCTTGATTTGTTGAATGAAGCATGTTTTGGTGATAGTTAGAAGTAAAATGGTGTTGAATAGAGTAAGAATTTGGAAATTTTTGGGAGAAGAGTCGCGTTTCTGTGAAAGTTCGCCGCGATGAAGTTTTTCTCTGCACATCTTAAACATGCTTCTGTATTTTAGGCATAACTTTTTGTGCAATTATCCTAATGGAATTATTTTTTATTTTTAGTACACTAGAGACATAGGAATACAATTTACCTAATGAAATTGAGTTTAATTCAGTCTCTAAGGATTTCAATTTTTGAATGGAATTTGAGCATAGAACATTGTTTTAGTATAAGAACAGTTCGAAAATATTTGGGGTATAACTTTTAGAGTACTGAACTAAATTGAATGATTTTGGTTTCATTAGAAACTTAATACAATGGGTAACATTATTCTAGAAGAAAGTGTTATCAAATTTTGTCATTTACTTAATCAGAATGATCATGGAAAATTGACCTGAAGAGTTGGATTTATGGAAGGGTTTTGGTTCATGAAGCTTAGGAAATGCATAGGTTTGAGTACTCTAAAATCATTTTAGTGAAAGTTTTTTCTTAGGGCTCTCAAATTAGAATTCCTATTGAGTTGGGATTTTGTTATTATCAAAGGAAATCAAGGAGGGCAAGAGGAGCAAGTGGAGAGGTCTCTTTGAGTAAGTTTATAAGCAAGGATTTCAAGGTGGGTTTCATGTTCATAATAGAGTTACTGAGCCATGAATGTTTTCCTTTAAAGCAAGAGTATAAAATGATTTCAAATTTTGTTCATAATTGTTGCATTATTTCTTTTGAATAACTTGAGAAATTGTCATATGTTTAGTATATGAACTTGGTTGATGGAAATGCATATGAAATATTTCATGTTCATAAACAATTGTGTTTCTGAAATATGCCTTTGTGGAAAAATGTTAAGAAAATCATGTTTTTGAAAAAGTGCCATTTTGGGCAATCTGTTTTCAAGTCATGAAATACATGTTATATGGGTTTGTGGTAAGTCCCTAATTTAAGTCAAGTGTACTTTGATAAAAGACTTCTCTTGCCTGCCCGCTAGTAGCATGGACTCCCATAAGTTCACAGCTATACAAGACTATTAAATGGGATTGCGATAGTACGTTTTGTTCATAGCTACACAGGACCATTATATGAAAATGTGTAGTATGTTCTATTTTTGGATCCACCCAAACCATTATAATGTGTTTATGTGCTTATGATATGTCGACAAGTTGATGCATACATGATTTGTGTCATTGTGAATTGGTTGAGAATTTGAGAACTATGCATTTTATGATTCAATAAGAAATTTTCCATGACAAATAAATATTTCAATGGTTTTTGCTTGTTTCTCCGTTATAAACTTGTTATCCACGATCTTTCAAGCTCACCCCCCATTCCTCCCCATCCTCAGGTGATGAGCAAGAGATCAAGTGCTCAAGAGCATAAAGGCATTTGGCAACTACAAGATAGTTAGCTTTTGTACTAAGTTAGTTTGGTTTTTAAGTAGCTTTAGCAACATATCAAACATGAACATCCATGTGTATTTTGTATTAAGTGAATGGTGTCATGTTGATATGTGATTAAAGTTTTGTAAAACTCTTTTACTTTTGAAGTTAATGAAATATGAATTTGCGTATGGATGAAGCTGAGTTGAAATTAAGTATACTTGAGGAAGTTATTATTTTGAGATTGATCATTTTGATTACAAATTGTTGTAACATATAAGTGAGATGTGATATGGAAAAAAATAAAGATAGGAAATTGTGAAGAATGAGAATTAGTTATAAGAAATAAATTAAATGCTTTAAGAAAAGAGATTAGAGAGTATGAAGAAATAACATTGGTAGTTGAATTGTCACGAAATGATGTTACCTTAGAGGGAGTGAATTCGGAACAACTTAGAGTGAAAGTGAGGATTGGATAGATGGAGAAACCTAGGGAAGGCTCTTGAGTAAACCTTTCCCGAAAGGTATTATGGAAAATTTTGCATCTTGGCTGTGGCGAAGTCAAGCTTTCACTGTGGCATATTTATCCCGAAAGATGATTGGGTCTAATATGGGAACTTCACCGCGGTGAACTTTTTCCCGAAGGGTTTCCGCATAAGTTCTTGTCCGTTCACCACGGCAACTCGCACATCGAGACCCAAGGATCCAATATTTATGGTATCAGAGAATGAAGATGAACCAATGATGGTTAAGGAGATTTCATAATAATACGCTTACGTTTTATGACTCCAAAGTTGGGCTCCAAAAACGAGATCCAACATGCACACATCAAATCTCTCCACCTTCATGATATTTGAAAGTGGCATCTTATCTCTCTTTGAAATACTGCCCACTTTTTGGCATCTATCATAACGTAATACAAAATCTCTGGCATCCTTGAACAAGTTTGGTCAGTAGAATCCACACTCTAAAATACGAGCAACTGTCTTATTTGCTCCATAGTGTCTTGTATAAACTGAACTATGATACTGAGTCAAAACTTTAGGCATTTCATCTTCAGGGACACACCTGTAAATCAAATTGTCAACACATATTTTATATAACACAAGTTCATCCTAAATATAGCAAGAACACTGAAATAAGAATCCTTTATTGATGTGACAGATTAGGGGAAGAATACTATTTAAGAGATAATTGGGAATATCTACAAATCAAGGAAGAAAAGGATTTTCTACCATCATTATGGCCTCATCAAGAAAATGCTCTTCAATTTCCTCTTCCTCTTTATTTTGTACCCCTTCAAGTCTTAATAGGTAGTCCGCTACAACATTTTCTGCTCCTTTTTTGTCCTTAATCTTATTGCTAAATTCTTGGAACAGAAGCACCCATCAAATAAGCCTAGCCTTGGCATCCTTCTTTGTAAAGAGACAACGAAATTTTTCATATACAAATACCGCTACAAGCAACTCCTCAGTAATAGTGTAGATCAATGGAAGCCACAATCGTGGGCCAATACTGGTGCTTCTGTCACTATTGTTGCCAGCCTGCCATGATTGTGGGCCTGTGTTATGGCTTGGGTTCCCTCTGAAACTCCTCTATTCTTCGATATTGACCTTGAATAGTGGCAAACTCATCAAGACATCTCAAATACACAACATTGAAGCTCAAAAGCATGCTCTAACCCATAAACATGTAAAACACAAATATTTAATTAACTAACACCATTCTAACCTAAGCATATAGTAAATAATCAAATTAACAACTAAACATACACCAAACTACCCACAAAAATATGATGCAATCTACAATTATCAAGGAACACCAAATTCGTCTCCAACCAATAGTTGGTCCCATATGTCTCCGACCTTACCACTGTCTATATTTTCAAAGGATGAGAATCCATTTTCTTCTTTAGTTATGTTAGTGAGAAAACATAATGGAACTTAGAAATTTTGCATGGACTATAGGGCACAAAATCGTTTGACAATAAAAGATAAATTCCAAATACTAGTCATTGATGAATTATTGGATGAGCTACAAGGCGCCAAATTCTTCACAAAGTTAAACTTTAAGTCGAGCTATTTTTAGATCATGATAAGCATAATAGACGTGCATAAAACATCCTTTCGAAATCATTATAGGCACTTTGAATTTTTGGTAATGCCCTTCGGACTCTCTAATGCTTCCTCTACTCTTTAGTCCCTTATTAATGAGATTTTTAAGGCTCATTTACAATAGTTAATTTTGTATTTTTTCGATGACATCCTGATCTACAGTCGAACTTAGGTTGAGCATAAGAAACATGTAGGATTACATTTTATATTATGAGAGCTCGTCATCTTATAGTCAAAAAAGAGAAATGTCAATTCGGCCAAACCCAAGTCCAATACTTGGGACATATCATCTTTTAATAAGGCATAAAGATGGACCCAAAGAAAATTGAAGCAATGGTGGATTAACCAAAACCTACAACTATGAAGGCCTTGTGATTTTTTTTAGACTAACTGGATATTATTGTAAGTTTATTGAAGGTTATGGGAAAATCACAGCCCCACTGACAACTATGTTGCAAAAAAAAAAAAAAGCTTTTTCTTGGACTCCAGATGCGGACAAAGCATTTGAGGCATTAAAGCAAACTATGACCTGGGCCCCAGTTTCAACATTGCCTAGCTTTGACCTTTCATTCATAGTAGAATGTGATGCATTTGGAAATGGGTTTGGTGCTTTCCTCATGTAAGAGCAGGGACCAATTGCATTTTTTAGCATCGCTTGAAGGGAAAGAACCTTTTGATATATATTTGTGAGAAGGAGCTGAAGGAATTAGTTTTTACTTTGTGGTGCGAACAGATCAGCAAAGCCTTAAATTTCTTTAAGAGTAGTGAATAACTAAACCATAACAAAAATGATTGATAAAGTTAATGGGGTATGATTTTTCCATTGAGTACAAAAAAGGGAAGAACAATGTCGCAGCAGATGCATTATCACGAAGGGAGGAAATTAATACCAATCACACCTGGAGTTACAGCAAGTTCAACAGCTGAATGAGCAAGGAGAGGCTATCAAACTATGGTTCGAGATGGTATTATGTTCTTTAAGGGACACATTTACCTTCTCTCAAATTTAAAGTTAATTCCTGTCATTCTCCAAGAAATACATGGTAGTGGGCATGAAGGATTTTACAAGAATTGCCACAGAGTAAGGGAATTTTTTTATTAGAAGCAAATAAAGAAGACACTAACAAATTACATCAAGCAGTGTAATGTTTTCCAGCATCACAACCACCAAATGTCAATGGGCCTTCTTTAGCTATTACCTATTCCTACACAAGTATGGACTGACATCTATATGGATTTTGTTGATGGACTACCCCATCTTAAGGGAAACAGATATCTTTTTAGTGGTGAACCGACTGTCCAAGTATACACACTTTATTCCATTAACACATCCTTACACTGCACCAAAAGTGGCACAAGCATTTTTTGCAAATGTATTTAAACTCCATGGTATGCCAGGATCTATTGTGTGCGATCGTGATTTCACTTTTTAAATTTTTTTTTGGAAGGAGCTTTTTAATATATAGGGGAATAGTTTCAACTATGGTTCATCCTATCACCTACAAAGAGATGAGCAAACAAAAGTCGTGAACCGAACTTTAGAGATGTACCTGCATTGTTCACTAGTTCTAGGCCTCATGAACGGGTGCAATGGCTTCCTTGGGCTAAATTTTACTATAACACAAGCCTATATGCTTCTACTTGGCAGGGCCCCCCCCAATCGTACTTACTTTTGTACTAGATACGACAAAAGTTGATGTTGTAGATCAAACATTGCAAGCAAGAGATCAAATAATTTGAGACTTAAGGTTTCAACTCCAACAAACTTAAGCTAGAATGAAATCTACATACTATAGAGGCAGAGTGGAAAGGGTATTTGATGTTGGAGTTAGGGTATACCTCTGTCTACAGCCATATCGCCAAACATCGTTAGCGTTGCCCTGGTCACAAAAATTTTCTCCATAATTCTATAGGCCTTATCAGGTGTTGGAGCGAATTGGAGTTGTTGCTTATCACTTGGACCTACCACCAGGAACAAGAATTCATCATGTGTTTCATGCCTCCCTTCTCAAGAAACAACTGAGTGCTCGTAATAAGGTTGACTCAAGCCTACCTATTGTGTCGGACGATTTGGGATTACTATAACCCTAACCAGTGGAAATTTTGGACAGTCGCAAGAAAGGTCGTAATTATGAGTTACTTATCCATTGGTAATGTCTCCTAGCAACATAAGCTACATGGAAAGATAAAGACTCATTCAAGGAAAATTTTCAAGATATTTTACTAGTTCTTAAGGACAAGGATTTTTTCATTAGGGATCGAATGTCACATGCCTATATTATGGTTCTTTTGATTTTCATATGTATCCATATTGTCTCCTTGGGTTTCATTATTGTTTTATTCACTAAAGTCAGTAAAATTAGTGCAATAGTGAGCTATTGAGCTATTCTTTAGTTGCCTACTTTTAGCTATTTATTTGCTACTTTTTAGTGTAAGTGGTTATCTGATCTTATTCACGTGTTTAGGATTATAAGTTTATAAATTCCATAGATCAGGACTAATAAAGGATCACAAAAAATTCCAAAAACTTGACTCTTTGAGTTATATTGTATTTTTTCCTTTCTGCTGGTATTTGATTAGCAATATAGCTCGAGGAAGAGGGAGAGGTCAAGGAAGGGATGGGGGTCATAACACATGCTCATCAGTGCAGCCAAGGGTAGACTTTTATTTAATAACAAGAACAATGAAGAATAGTTATATTTCATAGAGTATGATGGTGTCAAAAGATGAATCTGGTAAAGAAAATTGTATACCTTATGTTAACATAGTGTTTTACAAACAACTAAATGAAAACAACACTTGTTAACAACTGGCCCCTGAGTATCAATTTCTCGTGTGTAAAAGGAAAAAGGGTTTTAACATATAGGACTTTTTGCTAACTAAGGCAAGGAATTATATTGAACATTTTGCTAATTCTGCGGATTTAGAAGGTCCAAGAAATGCTTTGCCATAGGCAATAGGCAGTGACAATAATTTCTTAGCCTTGTTAACATAAGCTCGTTTTGTAAAATTATCATAATCATTAGCTTCAATGGCATCTAGTATCTGCCGATATAGCAACAGAGATGCCCATACTGGCCATCGGCTAGCAGCATTCAGCTCTGTAACGCCCTTCTCAGCTGCATCAAAGAACATTCGTGCACGCTTTATTTGTCCCTTCATGAAACTTCGCCACTTGTTGGTCACTTTCCCGTTGAATATGTCATCATCAGAAAGACCAGCTTGTGCTAGCTCATCCATCGGAAGATATATTCTCCCCCTTCTAGCACTGAGAAACAACAAACCAACTAATCTGAGTATTTATCCAGGTGAGGAATCAGGAAACAATTGATGAATTCAAATATAGATTACTAATCATTTTCTCTTAGGAAATGCTTTCAACCCCATTGCTGCCTCGCATTATAAGAATACTCTTTTTCTCTTTAAGGATCCAGCGTGATTTGCCCGTGAAGTTTGGATAAGAAACTTACTCCTCTCCGACATCTCTGAGTATGTTGGTGAGCTGATTGGCTATTCCAAGTGCTAATGCAGCATTGTAAACACTTTCTGTTGTAGCCTTAGATTGAGGTGCTATCCCCATTACAGGAACAGTCATAAGACCCACTGTCCCGGCAACATAATAACAATAAAGGTACAGGTCATCAAAGTTCTGATATCTTGATTTTATCAAGTCCATTCTCATTCCTTCTACCATGTCCTTGAAGGGCTGCCAATATTCAGACAACCAGTTCGCTCAGGAAGTTCTCAACACTAAACACAAGTAGGAAAGCATGTCTTTTTAGCCCCATGTGTTATGTTTACCTGTATATCAACAGGGTATTTTGAGACTGTATCTGATAGAGCAGCGTCATACATATCATATGGGCGACCTTCGAAAACGTCATTCAATCTTTGCTCCCATCTGTCAAGGGCTTTGGGTGTAATATGAGACGCATTGGGGCCATCTACAAGCTCATCAGTCCTCCTGCACCAAACTGTGGAACAATATAAAAAGCCAGCGACTTCAAAGCTTTAGACAACTTTTTCGAGGAGATAGACACTTCAAAAGATGAAAAGTTCTCTTGCAACATATGGCTTTAGTCAAGTCAGATGCAGCAATTTATCAAATGAATGAGATGGAATCCAGAGAAAGTAAGCTATCAAAGGTAAGTTAGGATAACTTTTAAGTTTCAGGGTGCACCTGTTATAGTAGAAAATAAACATCTAGCAAAATAGATTTAGAAATAAAATTCTACTCACGTTTCATGGATTTATTGTCTCCCAAAACTTCTGCAGACCAGCCATGAATTATGCATCTTTAACATATCAAATGGTGAAGACGATCTATTTTAGGAGTAACGAAGTTGTCGTACAATACATTCAATTCGCTGTCTCACCACAGAAGCTTAAATGATTTTCATAGATATGAAAAGCTTCTTCACTTTAAAATCACGCAATCAAGCAAAATCCACATTCACATGATATCCAGACGATGGAAATGCCATTTGAAATGCTACGTGATCATCACAAATTCTATTGAAAACCAGAATATGCTTTACTCAACGCCCATATACAAAAAAAAAAGAAGAAGAAAGAATCCTAAAATATACATACCATAAATAGACCAGACAGCTCTCCTCCGTTCTGGAGTCATAAGCAATGTCCCTAGAATTGAAAATAACTGGTAAGAAAATTAATATTGGAATATCCATTTTGCAAGACTAGTTCTTCCAGAATTTCCAAAAGCATGCAATGTGTCCCAGCAGAAATGGGACACTTTGCGAATCGTACGTTGCTTGAGAACAGGTCAAATATTTTTCACCGTGCACCAATGGAGTCCAACCCACATCAGATTTCAGGAATATTTTGCGATTTTTAATATCAAGATTATGCCCTTGTGAAACATAGAAAATGTTAACAGATTTGAGCACATAAATTAAAGATACTAGAAAATCCCAATATTCACTTCACTTCACCAGTAAGTGTTGACAGTAATAGTAGTATAGCCGCGATGCTCTGATAATTGATCCCTATGTTCCGGGGTTTGAACTAGCAGCCGAAGGATCATTCGCCCCAAGAAAGAGTTTGTAATAAGTAAATGAAAAGTTTATGGACACACCAATTAATTAAAAGAAATTCAGAAAGCTTTTGACTCGATGCCCATGTGCAAGTGGTGACCTTTTGAAAAAGTTTTTAACGTTTCCAGATTCTTGTTTGCTGCAAAAATGATTTCTTTTATGCTTGAAAAGGTTAAATAAAAGATTAAGAACAAGCATGTTGGTCGCATATCGTAAACCAAGAACAAGGGAGAGACAGAGGATAAAAGAGCAAGTACCCAAGTAAAAAGTCTTGGCATACTCCGCACAGACCTCACCACATCTATCATAAGCCTCTTTTAACAGATCCCAGTTGGACATTCCTTCCAGTTCCACATCTAATAAACTTCTCTCTCCTTTTTGTTCTTTCACTAAAGCAGCTTGCTTCAACACAGCCTCATAAACCTTATCCTCTGAAGATCTGACTGGGTTTGCCATTGCACCGGAAAAGGCAGAGACCCCAGAACAAAATCTCAGTGTTGATGAGCAAAGCTTAGACCTTCCCAATTGTTTCCCACTTTTCGGTGTCAAACTAAAAAGACTAGTTCCAACGGCATTCTCTTTGGGACTCATCACCCAAAGAAGTACACCAGCCATATATCTCACACCAAAAAAAAAAGAAAAAGAGCTGTAATTTACGATCCCTTTTCAGAACGACCCTGGTTTTTATTCAAATGGTATTGTTTTTCTCTGTGAAAAACAGTCCTAGCTTGGAGGAGGGCAATGGAAGGCCAAAGTAAAGTTGTGGAAGTTGTGGAGTGTGAGAAATCTGGTTTCTTTGCTGCCTCCTACCTTTGCTTTTATTGCTCCTTGCCTTGGGGTTGGCTAGTACGAATTCACCACTAGCCAATAGCCTTCATTTGTTGCATTACACGTAATCCAAGTTACACGTTTTATCGCTAAGGTTGATGATAAGAGCCATTCGTACAAAAGGATATACTTCTTAGTTCCTTAAAAATAATACTCTCAACTTAACACTCAGCAAAAATATATTATTTTCATTTTCTAACTAGGATTATTGGTAATATTTTATACATAGATTTAAAATAAGGAAAAGTTTCAAAAGAATTTATTTTTAACATAAAATTAAAGCACCACTTGTAACCTTAACTTAATCGCAAAAGTTAGTTTGTGGGAATATACCTGATAGTCTGAGATTAGATCACTTGTTCAGGTTACTCTATTATAATTTTATTCTATAAAAATCTATCTATTTGATAAAAATGAAATGACTAAGATCCAAAAAGAGGCCACACCAAAGCTAGCTAGTAACAGAATATCTTACAGCCATTCCTTTCCAATCTCATCCTAAAGGACTCTCTGCCTTTTGGCCCGTCCAACTCCACACCACATCATAAATTACTTGATTTTCAGTACCGTTCTTCTTGGCAGGGAGGACTACTATTTATGCTGGAACGAAGAATTCAACCATATTACAAGGATTGCCAAATAAAATGCAAGTCATATTTGCAAAATAGTTATATTACCATGGTAAACAGTATTCGTAATCGAGTTTTCTTGTAGTTGCTAATTCATTTTTCTATGGGCATAAGTGCATACAAGTCCAGGTGATAAAGTTACAAGTTTCACCTAATTCGCATCGTTGTTGACAAGTCCTGATTTGCTTCTTTGACTATGTAAGTAAAACTGAGAGGCAACAGAAAAAGCAATTTACAAATTCATAAAGTTTTATGTTAAATTATACAATTGAGTTCTGAAATAGGACATGATCGTCTTTAAACTATGTCTATGCTTTGTTCGACGGATGAATACTATGGGAAAATGCATATGACAAAGAAATCATCTTAGTCTGCAATAAATGTAAAGAGAATCTTTCATGATTCAGACTAACCCCATCCTAACCGTAGGCTGTTTCAAAGAAAAAGAAAAGGTTTTGAAGTTCAAACTTTTCCCTTTCCAGAAAAGAACACTCAAGGACGAAATAGCATCTTATTCGGTATCATCTTGAAAGAGTATATACGACAGGACAGGTGGGGACTGAAAAAGAGTAGGTTCTTGATCCTTCTTGTGCATTTGGCTGATGTGGCCAATTTCCGATGTCAAATTCAATCTGTGAACTATGGCCACTTTCATTTTGTTACTTTTTTTCGTTTTTCTTGGATTACCATATATGTGATAAAAGAAAGAGGAATAGGTATGTCATTGTTTTGTCCAATGCAGTGAGGACTTTACTTCATAATCAAAACATTACTGGTGTGGACGTGATTCAGATTAGTGGTCGTAGAATATCGAAGAACTGGAACTGGAACTGGAACTGCAGAAATTGAAAGAGGGCAGCGTGTTTCACGTGCGTGATCACAACACCACAGAAAGAGGCGAGTTGAATACAAAGTGTTGTTGCTTTCATTTTGCTCCACTTGTTATGTTTTTTTTTCTTTTTTTCTTTTTTTGGTTTGTATTTTTACGTTTATGCATTTACTCCATTTTCCCTACTTTTCTTTTTCAACAACAGTGCCGTGTTCTAATTTCTAATGAAGTAGCTACGAACGTTGTCAACACACCAAATCATCACTTAAACAAACGCAAAATATTTCTTCTTTTAACATGAGACTTGGAAGAGGCTTAACTAAGAATACGTGATGTGTTATCCTTTTCCAATTTCTAAGTAGCAAAAGCAACATAGAACCCGACTCCTACATTAATACAGTAGAGTAGTTGCGATTGATAGCTACTCTATAGTGCTTATGCGTGTGCACTAAGCATGTTTATAATCTTCTGGACACAAAATAAAAAAGGCGCATGTGCATGCAACAACTTATCACTTTCCGCAACACCTATACAACGTAATTGATCAACAAGAAAAATATTTTTGAGATAAACATGTTCATTTTGATTTTTAAAAAAGAAGATACTTTCCTCGTGTTTTTATTGACATTCTTTTTGAAAGACATTTATCTAATGCCATTGACTGTTTGGACTAGGTACAAATAATTTCATGGCTTATTAGAAAACTATATCAATACTTAATACATGTAATAGCAACCTAATATCAAAAAAATACCATCAACCATTAAAAATTAGTGTCATATCGTCAATTTACAATCAAAATATCGAAAAATAACACCTTAATTCAATATAAACTATATTAGTACTCTATTTACTCAATATCAAGTCTAGGTACAAAAAATACCATTATTGATTACATACGAGTAACACCTATTTTAAATGAGAACATAGTGATTGATTGACAGAATATCATACTTTAATACAAACTATACTAGCACTTAGTATATTCAATACCATAGTTATAGCCAAAAGTTACTAAGACACATTTAAAATAAGTAACAACTTTTTTGAAAAATAGGAATACTATCTCTTAATACAAACAATACCCTAATTTAATATGAATTTTACTGGTACTCTATTTATTCAATATGACACTTTCTTACAAACAATCCTATCATTTATTGTAGATAAGCAAGACATACTTTTTTAAATAGAAAATTATTGATTGAATAAAAAATATTACGTCTCAATATAAACTATACTAGTACTCGGTACATTTAATGCCAAAACATTAAGAAAAAGTTTCCAAGATGCATTTAAAATAAGTTACAATTTTAATAAAAAATAGGAATACCACCTCTAAGTGTAAATCATAGATTGCCTTAGTACAAACTATACTACTGCTTTACGTTGTCAATAGTGGGTCTATGTACAAAAAACAATGTCGATGATTAAAAATAAGTAACATCTTCACTTTTAGATGTGAATATTATGATTGAATGAAAAGAATACGATACCTTAATACTAGCACTTAATACATTCAATATCTCAACTATAAACAGTATTTACTAAGATAGATTAAAAGAAATCATAATTTAAGGGCAAGATAAGAATACCTTAACTAAGTTATAATAGTACCAATCACCAATGTAATGGATATAGATTGATGCATGTTCGTGTAGTAAAGTGTGTCGTACAAAGATTTTGTCTCACACGGTTAAATACATTATTTTCAACCTTTCAACAAACTATGTCCATTAAAGTTTTTAGAGAACATTGACAAATATATGATCACCTGATCAAGTATGCTGTTGATGGAAATTTTGACAAGAAATTATGAAGTATATGATTTGGTACACAACTATATTTAATACTATATTCGTTAAAGGTTTTGTCTAACATGGTTTAATATATGATCATACGGTTAACCCTATTCTTATTTCAAAATTTAAAATAGAGATGTCTAGTACATGGACTAGAATATGATTGTGTATGAAAATTATAAAGTTCCGGTCATTCATCTCTTACATAATATATATCAAATATACACAGCGAAAAATAAAACGGAACTTCAAAAACCAGATTTACTCATGCATATAGATATAGAAAACAAAAACATTAAATATAAGATGTTTACCTACCTTTTCGATGATCTCCTTCATTCTTTAATCTTCTCCACGTTGGGTTGTCGTAAACCGCAATGATCAATGTAGACCGTCTTTAATGAAAGTCCACACAAAAATAGAAGGATGAAACCTCATTAGGAGATGGCTAGAATTATTTCTTTGTGCTAGTAAAGACAATAACTCTTGTGAGAGTTAGAGAGAAAAAGAGTGTGTGTGTAAGAAAGAGCCTTTCTTTCTTTTGTGTCTTACACAAGATGCATGAAAATCATCTCTAGTTTCTGCACCATTTGACCTTCCATAACCCCATCACTAATGGAGAGTTATGGGAAGTTAATAGTCATGAATAACATGCATTAATGGCAATTATGGGAAGTTAATGACCATGAATAACATGTATTAATGCAAGTTATGGGAAGTTATTGACCATGAATAGCATGCACTAATAGAAGTTTTGGAAAGTTAATGACCAAATTGGCAGCCTACGACGCTTGTTTCTAATACATTCAATGCAACGTTTTCTACCACGTTCACATCGTGATACAATCCCGAAACACTTTCTCATAACTTGAATCACCATTTAAGACCATTCTACTCATCCTTCGGATCTCCTATGTGTGTGAGGTTCTCGGTTATGTTGACCACTTGAATTAACATTTAATTCAAGTAAGTCAAGAGTAGTATCTAGCAACACATCATGAACCCCAATGACCAAAAAGTCAGTGGTTTGACTACGAACCTTTCCATACATAATGTTACTATGCAATTCGTCCTTTCACCATCTATACCCCACTTGGTTCAGAGTATGCTTAAAGTGTCAACTCACACTAGACTAACTACGTCACATCTAGTCCAAGTGATATTAGATCTTATCCTAATGATCTCATTACTCTATGTATCATTAAAAACTCTCTTTATGACACATATTTGCTCTGGCCAGAGACTCCTGAGTAATGACCTTGATAAGAGGTCATGGGTATCACCTCTTTCTATCAGTAGTGGTGAATCCTTTATTGTCTACTCAATTAATCCGAATACCTCAAGCTGTACCCAATCCTCACTCTATGAGTAACCCTTGAAAGGCACCGATGAATGGAGTTAAAGCACAGGATTATTATCTAAGATATCCTTGAGCGCATCAAGTCAAAGGATACTTGCACCATTGCTATGATGAGACTATCACTGATACTATAGTAGAATATCCATATGATTGTCTCCTAGTAGGTCAATCCAATATACTTACTACCCTTAATAAGCATCCACATGTTAACTATAAATAACTCATGTCTACAACTTATGAGATTTACTACTTGATCCAATAAAGGAGTATAACATGTGCTAGTCTATTCAGATTAATGATATCTCATCTCATTAATCCTATGACTAGGAAAAGTTTAGATACTAATATAATTACACATTATAGAAATCTCATTATCATGATCTCATCATGATTTCCTCCATGCTATGTTTTGTATCAAGGACTTCATTAAATCAATTTAAGATCAACATCAAATCCATAAATGTATGAACAATGAAAAATGACTTTATTAATCATAAAATGATATGTACAATAAGTGCTAAAGGTGATTGCCTTTAAAGCATTTCTCTAACAAACTCCCACTTGCACTAAAGTCAATTGCCTTGATATCTAATACCGTAGGCGTGTACATGTGACATAAAACTCTTTTGAAAAATAGGCTTAGTCAACGAATCAGCTATATTCTGATTAGTAGGAAATCTCTCTATCTTGACATCATTTCTACCAATGATTTATTTAATCAAATGGTAGCACCTGAGTACATGTTTGGACTTCTGATGAGACCTCAGTTCCTTCGCCTATGTTATAGTCTCATTGTTATCACAATACAACTGTATTAGGTCAGCGATGCTTGAAACCACACTAAGTTCCATGGTGAACTTTTTGATCCAAATTGCTTCCTTTATTGCTTCTGAAGCTGTAATGTACTTCGCCTCTGTTGTCAAATCTACAATTGTCTCTTGTTTGAAACTTTTCCAACTGACTGCACCACTATTCAATATGAATACATATCTGGACTAGGATCTGAAGTCATCCATATCATTAGTATAGCCACTTACCACAAGATTATCTTCTTCATATAGCAAGAACACATCCTTAGATCTTCTCAAGTACTTAAGGATATCCTTGGCAACCACTCAATGCCCTCACTAGGGTCCAACCGGTGTCCATTCGTAACACTTAAAGCATACGAAACATCGATTCTAGTACATAAAATAGCATACATGATTGATCCTAAAGTTGTAGCATAAGGAATCAAACCCATGCAAGTCCTATCATCATGTGTCTTTGGACATATAGATTTAGAGAGTGTAATCCCATGTACTATGGGAAGACAACCTCTCTAGGACTGCCCCATGTTAAACCTTTTTAACATCTTGTCTATGTATATAGACTGAGAAAGACTAAACAACCTCTTAGATCTATCTCTATAGATCCTTATTCCCAAAATATAAGTTGCTTCTTTAAGGTCTTTCATGGAGAAGTTCTTAGCTAACCAAATTTTGACTAATTGCAAAGCATAGACGTAGTTTCCTATTAGCAATATCTCATCTACATACAGTACAAAGAATATGATTGCACTCCCACTAACCTTCTTATACACATAAGGCTCATCCAGATTTTATGAGAAATCAAACTCTTTGATTGCCTCATCAAATCAGATATTCCAACTCTTAGATGCTTGCTTCAATCCATAAATGAATCTATAAAGCTTGCATACCTTTTCTCTATTCATGGATATGAACCCATCAGGTTGTATCATATACGCATCCTCGGTTACATTTCTATTAAGGAAAGTCGTCTTCACATTCATTTGTCATATCTCATAATCATAATGAGCAACAATAGCTACGAGAAGCTTAATGGATTTAAACATAGATACTGGGCTAAATGTTTCGTCACAATCAAAACCTTACCTTTGAAGATAACCTTTAGCTATAAGCCTAGCTTTATAGGTAACTACATTACCCTCTATGTCAGTTTTCTTCTTGAAAGCCCATTTACACCCTATGGGTTTTATCTCTTTGAGTGGGTCAACCAAAGTCCGTACTTAGTTTTCATACATGGAATCCATTTAAGATTTCATATCGTGAAGCCATTTGTTAGATTTTGAACGCTTCAGAACCTCTTCATAGGTAATAGGCTCATCATCTTCTATGAGTAATTAGTTGTTAAGTTTACTTATGAGAAATCCGTATCTCTCAGGAACATGACGTATCCTACCTGACCTACAAACTTCTTGTGTATTAGAAGGTTGAACTATTATTTCATCTTTATGAACAATAATCTCAGGACCAAGCAATTAAGTTGCGTCTGTTTGAGCATCTTGAACTTCCACAAGTTTAATTTTACTCCCACTGTCTTCTCTTAGAAGAAACTCTTTTTATAAAAGCACAGCATGTTTTGAAACAAACACCTTGTGTTCTGAAACACGGTAGAAATGATATCTTATAATTGTCTTAAGATATCCTACAAACAGACACTTGTTAGATTTAGCTTCAAGCTTATTTGACTGAATCAGCTTCGCATAAGCAGGTTAACCCTAAACTTTTATATGAGAAAGATAGGATTTTTTGTTAGTCCATATCTCATATGGAGTAACATCAACTGATTTGGATAAGACTCTGTTTAATACATAAATAGAATTTTTGAGTGCATAACTCCAAAAGGATTTTGATAAATTCGCTAAACCCATCATAAGCCTCATCATGTCTAACAAGGTTCGGTTTCTCCTCTCAGCCACACTATTGTGATGTGACGTGTAAGGCGGAGTCCACTGGGGCAATGTTCCATTATCCATGAGATAATCCAAAAACTCTTGGCTTAAGTATTCATCATTTTAATCCGATCGAAGTGATCTAATACTTCTCCCAAGTTGTTTCTTAACTTCATTTCTGAATTCTTTAAACCTTTGAAAGGCTTCAAACTTGTATCTCTTAAAATACATATACCCATATCGAGAATGAGCATCGATAAAGGTGATGAAGTATATGAAACCACCTTTGGCATGTATAGACATTGGACCACGTATATCAATAAATATTAGGTCTAAAAGTCAACAGATGCCTTCTTCTGCTTCAAGGTCTCTAGATAGGCCTTACAGTTTTCTCTTCCAGTAGCCATCTGTGCCACAGTGGAAGTAAGTTCCCTTCAAGGCAGTCTTCTTTGCTTTTTGACACCTCCCTCAGGCCTTGCGGACTTCTTCTTCTTTTGTCTCTTTTTCTTCGAACCAGAAAAGTCCACTAGCATCACAACCTTGTCCTTGCAGATAGATGGCTCAACTTTCTTGTGCTAAATATATTGTTCATCTGATAATTAAGCACAAATTATGAGTAAATATCGGTTAAACCCGTCAAAATTAAGTTAATACTTAATTTATGATCCAAAAGAAAATCAAAATAGGCCAATCGCTCGATATAGCCATTCATCTTCAGTGTGTACTACATTGGAAATGTCCCTTCAACCATCTTAGAGAAAAAAAAAGCAATCGCGAAGTCTCAAACCTTTCAGACCTTGCTTACTGATCAAAGAGCTCCCTAAGATAATAAACTATAATATGAGCATCCATAGCCTCATGCTACAAATGCAGCTTCAGTGACATAGTAGCTAGTATAATACAACTAGTCATCTTGCTATCATCAAAAAGGTTCCTATATGCACTCCGATCATCATCAGAGGCATCAGCAGCAGGGGGATTAGGAAGTGGTTCTTCCAAGACATAACCAGACTTCTTGGACTTAAGAACTATTCTTAAGTTCCTGAGCCAGTCAAGGAAGTTGGTCTACTCAATGTATTAGCTTCCATCACTGATCTTAGATTCACACTAGTACTCATGGTGATGACTCAGGCATTAGCAACCTTTCGTCAAAGAGAGAAAAATTATAATGTACTTAAATGCATGTCTATAAGGGCTTTAATAACACGTATTATGGCTCCCACTATTTTTACGAATTTATAACCCTTAATATAAATCCGAGAGAACTCATAGAGAAATTCTTCTAGTGGATCGATATCCGATGTACCTAAGAATGACCTTGGGTTTGCCCAACAAGCCACCTTAGTTCAACCGATAGGTATCAATCATACCAATTGCATCTCCAATGCAATTATCAAATCTAGTGATATCAATTATTGATGTGTGCATCCTCATTGGGCTATCAACTCTTAACACATGTACATCTAATGTACACTATCCAACTTCGCCTCTGTTCATGTTGATTTTGGGTTTGCTCAACAAACCAACGCTTCTAGTTAAAACTGACCCATTAATCCGAAAATCCTATTTCTATGGTTCAAATATATCCATGTGAAGCGAGCTTAGGTTTGCCCAACAATCCTAACTTTGAAAGGACTTTGGTTCTCTTCATATTAAAGGAAAGCATTAGTTTTAATATTCTAAGTTAAGGGTTTGATTAAGTTCTCATCTAACGTAGATGGTCTTATATATTACTATAAATACATGACATGATATGGACTACCCAATCGAATTGGGCCTAAGCCCATAACCATCCATCATGCAAGCCCACACATTCTCCTAGCCATGCATTCTCTAATGCATATATGTAAACACATCATTTTGGTTATGACATCTTATGGATCCTAGCATGAAAGGCCCAATCCAATACTTGGATTTACTATCTTCCTTTTACTAACATGGCTAAAATTACTATTGTATGTTATTTCATTTTGAATTAATATTAATCTAATTAACATGAATTTATAATTTCATAAATTAATTCTTAATTAATTTATCTTAAAATAATTATTTAATGTTCAAATTTAATTTTGTCACATATGCCAATTTTTCTAGTTACTAGAAAATCTATTGCTCTGCTAAAATTAATTCAACATTAATTTCTATAATTTTCCAAATTTTCCAAAACATCAAATAATCATTCCAATCATCTCTAGGTCATTTCATGATGATCAAAATAATTTAGGAATCACCCAAAAATTATTATGATCACCAAAACACTGATAAGAAACCAAAAACAACAAATATGACTTCTAAAACTTTTTTGGAAATCAAATTTTGAGAAAAATCATTTGGTTTGCATCAAACATCAAATTAACACATTTTTATCACATAAAAATATTTTTAAGGTTCTGGAACCGAAATATAAATATACAAAAACATCAAACAAAACTGATCCTATAATTTGTAGAAAACTATCCAGATCTGAAAATTGATTGATAAAAACATCCCAAATATGTTCACATGATTTTTCCAAAATCAAATTTCATGAAAATCATGTGTAACCTCATCATTTTAGTCAATAGACATCACATGCCTAGCTAAAAGATAGATTTCATGCATGTTTTTGTAAATTAGACATTAAATATTTTAATCACATTAAAAATATTTTCAATCACACTGAATCATTCACATACAGCTTATGAACATATAGGTGAAATAAAATCGTGAAAATCATTTTCCTATAATTAATTTCGAACAAAACATTACAGAACCCTAAGTTATCACAACCATGAAAACAGTTTTCACATGTCATGTATGCTACATCTAACAAGGCACAAGATGTCTCTGATACCATTATAAGGTTCTAGTCATGCATCTCATACATAATGTATATCAAATATAAGCAACAAAAAATAAAACGGAACCTCATAAGCCAGATCTACTTATGCATATAGATATAGAAAACAAAAACATGAAATGTAAGATGTTTACATACCTTTCCAGCAATCTCCTTTGTTCTTTAATCTTCTCCGCATTTTGATGTCGTAAACCACAATGATTAATGTAGATCATCTCTAATGAAAGTCTACATGAAGATAAAAGGATAAAACCTCACTAGGAGATGGCTAGAATTTTTTCTTTGTGCTAACAAAGACAAGAACTGTTGTAAGAGTTAGAGAGGAAAAAATGTGTGTGTAAGAAAGAACCTTTCTTTCACTTGTGTCTTACATAGGATGCACGAAAATCATCTTTAATTTTTGCATCGTTTGGCCTTCTATAACCCTCATCACTAATGGAGAGTTATTGGAAATTAATAGTCATAAATAGCATGCATTGATGGAAGTTATGGGAAGTTAATGACCGTGAATAGCATGCACTAATGGAAGTTTGGGAAGTTAATGGCCAAATTGGTAGCCAATAACACCTGTTTCTAATCTATTCCATGCAATGTTTTCTACAACGATCACATCATGATACATCCTGAAACACTCTCTCATATCTTGAATCACCATTCAAGATAATTTTACTCATCCATCAAATCTTTTATGTATGTGACCCATTAGGTTCTTAGTTATGTTGGTCATTAGAATTAACACTTAATTCAAGTAAGTCAAGAGCGGTATCTAGCAACACCTCATGACTCCCAATTTGCCGGAAAGTTAGTGGTTTGACTATGAACGCTTCCATACACAATGTTACTATGCAATTCATCCTTTCACCATTTATACCCCACTTAGTTCAAAGTATGGTAAAAGTGTCAACTCTCACTAGACTGGATATATCACATCTAGTCTAAGTGATATTAGAAATTATCCTAAGGATCTCATTACTCTATGCATCATTGAAGACTCTCTTTATGAAACATATTTTCTATGGACAGATACTCCAGAGTAATGACCCCGACAAGAGGTTTTGGGTATTATCTCCTTCTATTAAAAGTGGTGAATCCTTTATTGACTACTCAATTACCTCCAAATACCTTAAGTTATACCCTATAAGTAACCCCTAAAAGGCATCGATGAATGGAGTCAAAGCACAGGATCAATATCCAAGATATCCTTAAGTACCTCAAGTCAAAGGATACTTACACCATTGCTATGATGAGACTATCATTGACACTGAAATAGAACATCCATATGATTGTCTCATATTAGGTCAATCTAATGTACTTACTACCCTTAGTAAGCACCCACATGTTAACTCTAAACAACTCATGAGATCTACTAATTGATCCAATCAATGAGTATAACATGTGCTAGTCTATCCAGATTAATGATATCCCATCTCATTAATCCTATGACTAGGAAAAGTTTAGATACTAACATAATTACACATGATATGAATCTCATTATCATGATCTCATCATGATTTCCTCCATGCTATGTTTTGTATCAAAGACTTCATTAAATCAATTTAAGATCAACATTAAATCCATAAATGTATGAACATCGAAATAATGAAAATGTCCTTATTAATCACTAAATCATTTATACAATAAATGTTAAAAGTGATTGCCTTTAGAGCACTTCTTTAACACAAGGAAGATACAATTGCTTTAAAACTTTTCTTAGTTGCTTATGCAATTTGATAAAAGAAAAATAACAAAATTTTCAAGAACAAATAAAAACCAATCCTAGATCTATCTTTATACAGTCAAGTTAGATTAGAGAAATTATTATAATGACAAAAGGAATTTTCAAGCACATGAGTTAAGCAACATTTTGAGATGGAATCTTTAAAGTTGACGTTAGATGGATTATGCCTATAACATCTTTTTTTTCTTTTGACCATTGATAGTCACAGGATATTTTTTTTAATCTTCCTATTATAATTGAATATTATAATCCCATTCTCTTTTCTTAAAGTTAGTTAAATTAGTTCCTTTTAATTTTGATTTAAAAATAAATTGAGTTGAAACTCGTAAGAAGAAGTTTTTCAATATTAACCTAGAATTGTTTAATGCTCAGGGTGTGGCAAGCCAACTATACTGTGATATTTTCTTCACAATTGTTAAGATTGTATAATTGTTATATTCTTACGGTCCTAATTTAGAACCAATTAGATCCCTAATTTCTACTTGAAAATTATAAGTTAATTAGTTTACATTATCATAATACTATATAAATATGTCTGTATGTGTGTGCGCACGCGTGTGTGCTCCTCTTTAAATATATAATGCAATAGAGTATTTCAATTAGTATCACAGACATAATGTATACATAGTGAACCAATGCTTCGTGCTTATATATTAGAACTTATTCAAGACAATGATCATTAAACCAAAGGCTTGTGAGATTGAACAAAGGTTACAAGAAGTTTTTTCTCCCTAGTATTGTGAGTATGGAGTGTTGTCAGGTTTAATCTTAAAATCCTTTGCTAATCACCCCTCCATAATCCCACTATTGTTCCCATTTCTCCTTAGAAATTGTAAATAGTTCTAAAAATAAGTGAAAAATATTAAATAGTATGGATAAAGATCGGTTCCTATTATTGTTCAATCTAAAGGTATTTCTAATACATAAGTTATTTTTACTAAATCAAACTATGATGCTTGGTCATAACTAATGGAGATGCATGTTAATAAAAGAAACAAGCGTTCTTACATTCATAGTAAAACAAAACCACCTATAGAGTCAAAAGATGGGTATAAAAGTTGTACGTCAAAAATAAAATAAAATAAAATAAAAATTGAAAAGGTGGCTGGTGATGCCTATGAAACAAAATTGATAAGTTACAATATTCATGAAATTTGGAGTTCACTGTTCAAAGCTTTTTACAGTAGCAGTGATAAGTTACAACTCTTCAACTTAAACTAGAAAACTTTCAATACTAAACAAAATGGAAAACCTCTGTATAAATATTATGGAAAATTGAATAAAGTTTTTTCAAGAATTGAACATTTAAGATAAAGTGGTCATGAATAATCTCAATGATGTTACAATATATGGAAATTTTATTGAAAAGCTAAAGGTGCATATATTTCTTACTAAACTAGATTTTTTTTAATACGTTCATAGGGATATTCTATATAAGGAATTAATTCCACATCTAAAATAATGATATGCCATAATCTAAAGAGAGGTTTTTGAATTTGCATTTATGATAAATCAAACCAAATCAAAGACAAGTAATAGTGTTAAGGAAAACTCCTACAAATGTACCCATCACTACCAGCTAGGTCCTACTATAGATTGTTGCTATGAAACTATATGGTATCTAGACTGGTGGGTTATAATTAAGCATCCCAAAAAAGAGATTCCAAGAAAACCCAAATTGTTAATGTTATTGAAACAAACACAAAGGATGATGATACTGAGATAACATCAAAATTAGTAGCAACTACAAATAATGGTGGCAAGATTTCTAACGTTTCCACACCTAGCTATAATAATACATGGATAATTAATCATAATGCTACATATCATATGATGTTTGATTCTGTACAAATTATAAAACTTGAACAATATTTGTAGAAAATTGTTTCTACTAACAATAGGAATGAGGCCCCAAAGGATCTTTAACTCTTAGTAATACCTTGAATTTGGATTATGTTTTATTTGTCCCATCATTAGATTATAATCTCTTATATTTGTATCAAATAACAAAATCAACATTTTACATTACAATTTTTTGTCCTAACTTTTGTCTTTTTAAGGCTATCTAAACAAAACAAACAATTGGTTGTGGTATTAGAAGAGGAACTTATGTCATTTGAACTTATAGTTAAAGAGTTCGAACAAGTTACATCAAGTTTTATCAATGGCTAATTCTAAGGTGGAGAAGAATGAAGTTGAATTCTAGTTGCAACACCGATTATAGGTATTCATCTTTTACGTATCTAAAAAATTATTTCCTAGTTTGTTTGTAGAGATTGGTATCTTTACTCTTCATTGTGTTGTTTGTGAACTGGGAAAATATCATCATATTTATTTCCATTAAGTTTAAGAAAAATTCATTTACCATTTATGATTATTCATTCTAATGCGTAGGATCCATCTAAAATTTCAACTTTAAGGTGATCTTATTGGTATGTTACCTTTATTAATGATTACCAAGATGACTTGGTTATGGTTAATGAAGTCCAAAACAAAATGAATTTGTTATTCCAAAAACTCCACAAATTTACTAAGACTTAATACAATGCATATATTCAAGTCTTCATAAAGATAATGGTAGAGAATATCATAATTATGAGTTGAAGCATTATTTAGAAGCACATATACATATTAATAAACCCTAATAAAATGGGTTGGTCAAGATAAAGGGTTAACATTTATTGAAAGTTGTTCGTACCTTATTAATTTAATAGTATATGCAATTGTCATATTAGGGAGAAGCCTCTACAATATATTTTATAAATCAAAATCCCTTATGCTCTTTTAACTTCAAACATCACTCTAAGCTTTTAAAAAGGCTTTAGCTATTTCACTTATACCAAATTTACCTCCTCATATATTTAGATATGTACATATCCATAAACATAACTAGCACAATTTAACTTTATAAGCCTTACAATATGTGTTTCGTGGATATACTACAAATCAATAGGGGTACAAGTGTTATCATCCTCTAACCTAACATATTTTCATAATAATATATGTATGTTCCCATAAAGACTTATGGCATGTTTGGAAACCCTCGAATTGAATTCATTAATGAATTAGATTCAATTACATTAATGAGATTGAATTGAATTCAGTTTATAGTGTTTGGAACAAACTCAATAATATTATAATTGAATTCAATTACACTATTTGAAACATAATCAAAATGAATTCAATTATTTCATATGA
>JANSVA010000009.1:745323-765302 GCA_025504915.1 Erythroxylum reticulatum | reverse complement strand
ATAATAATAACAACAACAACAACAACAACAATAATAATAATAATAATAATAATAATAATAATAATAATAATGAGTTTAATAATATAAATAAGAATAAAAATTTTGCTTATGTGGGAGGAGGGGTATTTCTGGAAGTTACTTATGTGTTTTGTTTCGGAGACAGAGACAAGAAATTTTGTCATTCGATTTTGAAAGGAACAAAAAATTTATGTGTTTATCATCTAGAGACAAAACAAAAATCAATTGAGACAGCAACCAAATACTGCGAGACACATAACTTTTTTGTTTTTATTATCTGTCTCCACCAACGGAGACAGCAATCATACGCTACGTTATAGAAAGTAAGGCTAATAGTTGGTTTTAATGCATTGCTAAGAAACAAATTGATTTTTACGAGGCGTAACTAGGCTTAAGACAAACACTTAGGAATGGGAGCAATAATGAGAAGAGTTCAAAATATTTTCCATTGGAAGGTTTTTGCTAAGGACTTAAAAATTTATATTTTCAATGAAACAAACAAGATATAGTTGCCTACCCAAAACTACTATAATCATTGCATATATTAGAAGATTGTTACACACAAATAAGCTTAAACTTTTTCAAATGCTTACCATTATCTTGTGGAAATTCAATCAACTTTTTGGTACTAGACCAGTTTAACAAACAAATTTATTTTTTGGTAATTAAGCATTAATACTTAGGGCTATAAGTAGCCTATATGTTCATCGATCATAGTAAGTGACTAAGACACATTATTTTTAACTAAATTTTGGAAAGAGAATTTTAAATTGCAAAGCTTAGTTTAAAATTCTCCACTACTTACTATCCTTATGCGAATGGATAGATAAAAGTCATAAATAAATATTGGAAGCCTATTTGGCTATGTTTTTTTATAGTGACTCATCAAATTTATGTTACATATTGGATACCTTTGATAGAGTGGTAGTATAGTACTACTAACCATATGGCTATCATCTCAATAACATTTGAGATCCTCTATGGATATCTCCTACCAATATACATCCCTTACTTCATTATTAAGACTTTAGAATTTTAACAATATATTAAGCTATAAAAGACTAAGAAGTAGGATTGCTAATGTCAAAATTTCATCTCAAAAGAGCTCAATATAGGATGAAGCAATAAGCAAGTGAGGAAAGGTCATATAAAGAATTTGAGAAGGAGAGCATAAGTTTGTTAAGTTGTATTCTTATAGACAACATTCATTATAAAAAAGGAGTAATAAGACCTCTGTATTTTAGACCAGCCAAAACTTTAAGGAAAGTAGGAAGAGTTGCTTATAAACTCTGGAATAATCTTTAATTCATCATACATTTCATGTATCTTAGCTCAAGAATTATATGTCAAATTAGACAATAATATCAACTAAATTTCCCATAATACTCAAAATGATAGACTAAGATTGAATAACAATATTAGGTAAGCAGATGGTTAAACGTAACAGTAAACTTACAACTCAACTATCGGTTCAATAGATAAATGGCTCAGGGGAAAAAAAAAAAAGGAAAGGCAACCTAGGAATTCCTTTTTAAATTACAACAAAGATTTCTTGAATCTAACCTTGTTTATAAGGTTCTTTAAAAGGAGGGTAATGTTATGAGAAATGTAATAAACGGAAAAATACAGGAATAACAATGATTAATATAAAATTTCATCATAAGAGAAATAGTTAAGAAAATTGAGATATACATCATTAATTCTAAAAAAATATTGTAACAGACTGATATGAGCTTCATCAATAGGACTAATACAATCCGGCACTAACACGAATAAGGACCAAGATCATTTTTATCAAGACAAGTTTAATTTAAGAATATCAAGCTCAAAACACAAAAGAATTATATGTATCACCATATTCCCAAAAAGAAAAAATGAGTAATAAGTTTCTAGAGTTTGATCGCCATTAACGAGCTAGATAAGATCGCAAGCTATTGAAGGATCTAAAATAAGAGTGTCTCTACTCAAAAATGAAGAACTATCTCTTAAAAATTGCTTTTAATTAATTAATAATATGATGTTATGTTTCATTACATCCATAAGATAACCTTTTATAGACATAAAACCTTAAGAACACAAAAACCCTAAAAACTAAAGTCCAAAAAGGAAATAAGTAATTTCAAAACCTTAAACAATGAACAAGAGATTGATGTCTGTCTATAAAGCACAATGACATTGATTTTATTCTAAAACTTTACATGTATTTTTTATAGACGAGTCAGGTATCGATTATAAGACTATTCCAATATTGATTTTATTATGTTTCTTAAATTGACGTTATAAGCTTTATAAAATTATGTCTTTTGAAGTAGTAATACTTCACTCCTTGCATAAAGGTCCATCATTAGATCATTAAGAGCTTTTTTGGCTTTCTTTGCTCTAACTTTTGTTTATGGTTCTCCAATATTCTTCAATAAATCTTTACCAACTTTTGGTGCTTCACTTAAAACCTTCGCAATCTATTTGATCCCATTTTCATGGCCCATATATTGAAACTTATACAGTTTAAGTAAACGCTTTATTCCCATCACAAACTTATATGTGACAAACATCTACTCAAGAGTTTATTATCTATGTTTCCCTTATAATGGTCGAGTAACAAGCTATTGACAAGCCATAACATAATTGTTCGCTTTTCTTTCATTTTCTCTCTATTACCTCATTCTTCTCTCTTGATTCCTTTCAGACTATTCTTCTTCCTTACTAGCATGATTTACAATTAATTGGTCTAATAATTTAATGTAACATGATAAAGGCATTGTTTGTAACACTTCATAAATGCCTTATAATCTTGGTTTTGTTATTTTTCCTTCATTGGGTATAGCTCGCCTCATTGAAAAAAAAATGACTCCCTTTACTTATTCGAAGAAGATAAGGCCTTTTATTTCTATTAGAGTGGTGATTGATTTGTTCAATTTTTTTATTAAATTGCAAAAATACCTTTATTTATTATGGGATATTTATTTTAAAATAAACCAGTAATTGATTTAAAGGAATAAAATTACTTTTTAATGATATTTAAAAATAAAATTAAAAATGACTTCATTAATAAAAAATAAAAATTTTAGTTAAAAATGTGTTTTACTTAATTTATTTTAATTTAGAATCTAGTAAATTTTATATTGGTCTAAAATAATTCAAAAATTAAATTGAAAATTTTATTTTCTCTTATTTTTAAATAAGATAATTATTATTTATTAGCAAGATAAATTAAAACTTTTAATCATTCAACTCTTAATGAAATTCTTGTACTTTATATTTTAGTGAGTATATTCAATATTTAATGTTATAAATAATATTATGATTTTGTAACATTAAATTATATCGGAAAATAATTAGTGTCACTATGCAACAAAATTAAAAGATTTAAAATTAAATTATACATATTTAACAAATTTACAATAAGTTATCCACAAAAGTGAAGTATATAATATAATTAAGTTATATACCATTAATACATGGGAGTAAAAGAAATACAAGTGCATTGTTCATCATATTTTTATAACTATGCTCTATATTGTCATATCTACTTAATTTTACATAAGTTTAAATCATTGAATTGGTTTATAAAACATGTTATTTTATTAGAAAATTAATTAAGGAAATAAAAGCATATATAATTACTCTATTCAAAGAATAAGTTAAACTAAAAAATAAAAACAAACATATTTAGTTGGTCCTAACAAATAAATTAAACAAGAATCCTCTTTGTCTCTAACTTCTTTCCTTTCCTTTTTTTTCTCCCCTATATCAACTTTGCTTTATATTTGTTGTCTTTGGTTTTAGTTAGTTACTAATTTGGTGGTTATGCTTTCTGCTCACTTATTGTTCTGCTTATCACAGTTCCTTATTTTTGGTCATACTCTTCCTCTAATTTTCTACTCACATTATGATTTGTTATGTGCCTATGGATCCCATCCAAACTATTCACTTATGTTTTCATATTTAATTCTCCTCTTTTGTCTCACTGCCTTTGAATATTATTTTTAGATTTCAACTAACATGTTTTATTCTTTTCCTTTCTTATCATATCTTCTTCTATCTAGTTGGATTCTAAGTAAGGTCCCATCTAAGCACTCCAATACCGATTCTTCTATAGACACATCATCCCCCTTCTCGCCTCCTCTTACCTAATTGTCACTGATACTAACCAGAGTCCTCATCATCTCCCATCCACCTCTTTAAGTCAAGTTAACTTTATTGTGACTTTCTTTAAGTCTCTCAAAAGACCTACTTGGTACCAAGTAATTAGAGACTCCACTCGGTAAGATAGACTTGGTTATATCTCACATGTAATTAGATGGTAGTATCATAATCTTACCTTTATTGGAATTCTTAAAGAGGAAGCTTCCAAATGGGAAACATCTTTATTTGGTCTTTTTTCTTATACAAACGATTTATATACCTCTTTATGCATGTTAGACTCGACATCGATTGAGAAAGATGGGACTTCTAAAAGTACTTATTGATTAAAAGAACTACTACATTTTTAAGTTTGATCATGAAGGTAATTTAAGAAGAATAATTGAGGTTGAAATTTTGCACATTAATAACAAATGTTTACTTTAAAAGTGAAAATTGAGTGTCCAAATGGAGAAGATAAGAATGAAACACTATTTAGATCAATATACTTAACATCCCTCTGGAATATTAGTCAACCATAAGACTAAGTCACTTAGCTAGCTATATAGGTAAACCAATATGACTAGATGAAGTTATTACTACCTTAAAGAGAATTAGTTTTGCAAGACTACATGTAGAGATATAATGCCCAAGATTTACTTAATAAAATACCTATAGTGAGATTGAATTAGAAGGAAAGGATGTCTAAAGATGTTGTAGCTATTATATACAAATGTTATTTGTAAGAGGGAACTATTATGAATTAATGGGGTTAGAGCTCCCATTGAGGAAGTTATGTCAGATAAGCACAATTCAACTCATATGTGCAAGGACATATTACACGTGACTCTTGAAATTAGAACCAATAATACTTAGAGCAAAGAGAGACTTGAGGGTAACTCAGCAAATTCACAAGTAATCACTTTCTGATATAAACATGTAAAATCTCTTAAAGTATTTTCAGTGTTAAATGATGAATAATAATACTTCAAAGAAAAATAGCCATCTTATTTTGATAGATTACAAGAAGGAAAGCACACCTACAGTGAGAAATAAAGACCTAGCAACTCAATCAAAGTTAGGAAGGAATTCATAGCTGACAAGTAGGAGATCATATAGGAAAGTTAAGGTTATGGGCTCTTTAACAACTCAAACTTCCTTAATAGGTATTACATGATTATCTTTGGTCACTAATAGGTCTGATGGAGACCAATTTGAAAGAGGTTATTGGAAGAAGTTGGGATTTTGAGGTATGAACTGGACTATTTTCACCAATCTCACTTAACACTTTAATGGAAGAATAATAACTACTTTTGCTCTTGATAAAATCAAAATTGTTCTCTATGGAGTTTCTAATCAACTAGTACACTTGACTATTAAGTCATTATTAAATCCTGATTTAGTTTACTTTACCTTTGTGTATGTTGCTAACTTGACATTCTAAAGAATCCTAATATAGAATGATTTCGAAGCTATTTATGCCACTATTTATGATCCCTGATGATCATTAAAGATTTTAACATCACCATATTATCATGAAAAGCTAAGAGAATCATTAACTTGCAAAATTTTTATGATGGCTTCAATTCTTTTATAAGTCAAATTGAAGTCACTGATATGAGATTTGACAAAAGCTTGTTTACTTAGATTAACAGGCAAAGTTAAAGATGGTTAATCAAGAAAAATTCTAGAAAGAGCTCATATTAATAACTTATAATTATCTAATTTCCCTAATGGTAAGGCCAATTTTACCAATAATCTGACCTTAGACCATTCTTCAATACAAATCCACAGCTTAACAAAGAAATTTCATAATAGAGCCCCATTTAGATTTTAATAACTATCTAACAAAATTATAGGGCTATGAGGAGGTAGTTACTAAAGGTATAGCTGCTGATTTTCAGGGCTATGAATCGTACAAATGTTTAAGAAAAACTACAAATGGTAAAGGAGGAACTTAAAAGGCTTAATCAAAAGAACTATAACAACACTTATCAAACAATTAGGAAGCTAAAGCATTATTATCAACAAATAAACTGAGCTTTATCAATTTCTAAGGAATTGTCAAGATAAGCTCAAGAAAGGAAAACATTATCTAACTAATTCGAGCTTTAATGGTGCATAATTCACTTTTAAAGCAAGAGTCATGAATTTAATAACTTTAAGAGGGAGAGAGGAACTCTAACTGCTTTCAATCTTCTCAATAAGAAACACTAATAATATTACATCTCTATTAAATAGGGATGGTTATATGGTCTGTTCGTAATAAGAGTCAAATAAGTAGCTCATGATTATTTCAAAATCCCTTTGTAACTAACAGTTATAATTGTTCCTCTATACATATTTTAACCTTTTTCTTTTCCAAACAAATTAAAAATGTAGACAATAAGCTCATCCTCCAACCTTTTAGCTCTTTATACATTAAAAAATTTCGCTTTAGCCTTCATCATAATAAGATCTCAAAGCTTAATAGATTAAATTACCATTTCTTCCTAGAGTCATAAAGCCTAATCAAAATTCAAGTTACCAAGGCAATCTTGGAATTCTTTGCAGTGAAAAAATGTTAAAGAAGCTAATAAGACTTACATTAGCCTCATCTTAGAGATTCCTAATCTATCAGGTTTGAGAGATTATAGGCCTATCTCCTTTGCAACATAACGTACAAGGTAATCTCTAAGCTTTATGTTTTTAGAAAAAGGTTGGTATTATGCTCAATCAGCAATCTTACTCAAAGAGCTTTTATTCAAGGGAGACAAATTGGAAATACATTTATTGGCTCAAAAATTAATTCAAAAACTAGAAACATTTCTTTAAGAGTTGTGATATGGATATTTATCATACACATATTAGAGACATTTAGATTTCCCTCTACACTCATCAAATGGATTGGAAAGTGTATTTTGACTACCTTCCATAATATATAGATCAATGGTGAACCTACTATCTTGATTAAGGGAGCTAAGGCTTGAGACATAGAGACTTGATATCTCCTTGTTTACATTATGTATTGAGGTGTTAATAAGACTAATCGACTACAATGTAAACCTTGGTGGAAAGTTCAAGTTTCGCAACAAATGCAAATAGTTGAGGATCTTTAACCTTTCATTTACTGATGACCTACTTCTACTGTGTAGTGCAAGACCTAATTCAATGAATACATCAAATTCTCTGCATATCTTCAATAATCTCTCAAGTCTTTATATCAGCAAGCAAATAGTCTATTTTTTTCTCTTTTGGAACAGGTCAGTTAGTTGGTTAGCTCTCTTATATGTTAGGTCTACAAATAAAAAAGCCTCCTCTCACCTATTTAGGAGTGCTAATTATTGATAAATAACCATCTTTCATGGATTGCTAGCATTGCTTGATAACAAGAAAGGAAAAAGGATTGATCATTGGAATAATCAATGTCTTTCTTTTACAAGAAGGATACGACTAATTATTTCAGTATTTAATCAATGCATTAAGAAAAGATGATGAGGAATTTCCTCTAGTCTAGTGAAACTATAAAAAAAAATCAGAAACAATCAAGTGTTATGAGGTTTGCACTCCTAAAAGTGAAGGAGAAACGAGAAATCACTTTAAGAACAACAATAAATAAGATGTTAATTACCACTCCTAATTGACAAAGAATCTTTTTGAATATAATGCATTGACACCTAAACCCTAAAAAGTAATAACTTTTGGATAACAAAATCAATAGTCGACTCTTTTTGGACCTCTTTATATAGTCAGTATGCCGAATAATTTGAGGTTTATGCTACAAAACTAGGGTAAGGAATTTAAGGCAACAAATGGTCATACGATAATATAGAGTTCTCTATAACACTTAATGATGCTTTGAACTTCAATCTTAATGGAACTATAGAGGACATGGTGTTGTGGTGGAAGCACAACTCAGGAGAGTTAACAAATAAGAAATGTCAATCGATATTTAGACCCTTGACTCCTAAAGTCCCCTAGTTCAAGCTAGTCTACTATAAACATGACCTCCCCAAAGCTTTTTTTACACTATGTTTGGTCATGAGAAACAAATTGAACACAATCAACAAAGTCAAAAGCACAAATATCGTTAGCCTTACCTATCAATTATGCCACCAAGAATCTGAATCTATAAAGCATTTGTTCTTTCAATGTCAATTTTCAGCACACATATGAAAGAAAATTTAACAGTTATGCAATCTTCATTATCATGTATTCAGCATGTCTATTCTCAATGTTGACCATGAAGTACTCTATGTTACATAGTAGCCGATTCCTCTAGTCTTGCTTTCACTCAATGTTGACCATGAAGTACACCATGTTGCAAATTAGCTGATTCCTCTAGTCTTAATTTCACTCAATGTTAACCATTGAGTACACTATGTTGCATATTAGCTGATTCCTCTAATCTTATTTCATTTGTAATTGTACTAATACTGATCTATTAATGCATTATTTTCTTGTTTCAAGGAACTAAAAAAAATAAAAACAATAGACTTGCAATCAACTGTTCGTCTGTTCTAAAAGTCCTATAAGAAAATGGCAGTACCGAAAGAAATATCATTATTACGGAAAGTAGTAATATGAGTCGATAAAGTTCACTGTAGCCGTTGTCAGAGGTAAAATGGTATACGACATCAATGACATTTCAATTATACAGTCAATAAAAGAGAAGACGTACATCAACTAGACAAGTCGTCTATCCTCCCTAAATTGACTTCAAACAACTTTTCCATTTCCTACATTAAATAATGTTGCTGACTACAAATTGTGTAAGAAAGGAAATATCACGGTTGATGAAATGTTGTCCCCTGCTCATGATGATTATTATTTACACGTGGGCTAACAACTGTTATATCCAAGCTGCTTCCTTCAGTCTCAGGGGCTACTTCCCTTACATCAGATATCCTTGACTCATTTGCCTGAATGTCACTCCATTCGGCATCTCCGACAGGCCGAACATTAGTTTGATCCAGTGCCATGTGCACAACACTCTCCCCAGAAACTGAAACTGCTTTAGATACACTAAGACACGCTTTATCCACATTCTCTTCAGACGAGTCTACATGCTTAGTCAAGGGAAGTGTATTGCCACAAGTATCTGAGGTCTCGGCCTTCTCAAAAACTTGCTTTGTATTAATCTGCTGCCTACAAAAAGGAAATAGTGGCACATAAAAGTTCAACCCACCATGAGAGATGAATTATCAATTCCAACTATTTTCCTCTTTCAATGACCAAAAAAAATAGCGTGTACATACAAGACTTGGAAATAACAAATTTCTAGTCTGCTACAAGGGAAAAGATCTTTTTTTACAACTGCGATATCACATTCTTGATCTCAAAATGGAAAACATTATTATGGACCCTCAGTATTCTTCCATTAAAATATACATGGGCACCAATGGCATTGGTTGTCCCAATTATGCGTTGCCTAGAGTTTACAGAAAATAACTTACTCTCTCACAGATTATGAATACAGGTTTATTTTCTCCTCAAGTATGCAAGCCTTGTACAAAAGTAAAAGTGGAGAAGGGATTGGGGCAGAATGGATTTCAAATGCACTTGAGAGGATTTTATGCCAAACCTTTGAAGTTGTGCCTGTAGCATATTCACAAAAGCTATAAGCTCTTGTTTTTCCTTCACAGCAGCTGTTTCTTTCTCGTTAGCCTCCTTGATTCTAGCTGCAGCATCAGCTTCTGCTACCCTGGCCCTTTCCTCTGCTCTAACGACAGCTCCTTCTAATATCACAACACGCTCTCTAGCCTTAGCAATCTCAGTCCGCCACAAATGTGCCTCCTGAAGAGCAGCATCTCTCTGCTTAATTAGTTGATCTCTTTCTTTACTAACAGCCACGGCCTTTTCTTCAGATTCTTTCAGCTATATGGATGCAACAAATGAAAACCCCAATTAGTCTGTTATTACAGTCAAGAGTACCATCCCTAATTCTGGATGATCCATCGACAACAACAGGGTTACAAAACCTTTTTCTTCTTCTTCTTTTTTTATTTTTTTTTTGGTTAAGCATGAGAGTTAAAAAAAGAGTTCAAATAGAAAAGCTGCAAAAGAGGTAAAAACCACCAAAAGGAAAAGAAAACAGATTAAAGTAGTGATATCAACCACCAGCATAAATATGGGTATTGTAACACTTCAATCACAATTTTCATTTCAATCTGTCAGCAGAAGCAAAAGGAGGAGATCATCCCAATAAACAAACTGTATGATATGCATGTTGAACTAGGATCTAATCAACCACAAAAATGGGAAGACAATAATTGATACCTTCAACATAGATGACTCCAGCTGCTTCTCTGAAGCTTTTGATATACGCTCAATTTCAGCACAAGCAATTCTTCTCTGTTCATCCATAGTATGTGCAGCAGAAGCTGCTGCCTCAGCAGCTTCAGCAGTCTCGGACAGTTTCTCTGCTATGTCTTTTATAGTTGAATCACGAGCACGAATGTCCCGAGCCAAATTCCGTAGCTCCTCATCCTTGACCTTTAGTGTCTCCTGCATTTTATACTTACTTGTAAAACGAAGCAGTGTGAACAGATGATCAAAAAATAAAGCTTTTCTATGGGAACAAGAAGAGAATGGTAGCAAGCCAGGTCAGGTAGAAAACAATAAAGCATTCACTTATAATATGGTGGACTTGTGAATGGAAAGATAACTTGTACTGATGTACCAAAAGGTAATGATAACGAACAACACTGTGCAAGAACAATACCCTCCTTCCATGGGCAAAACCATGACCTGAAGGTTCACACCCCATAAAGCATGAAAAAAGAAAAAAGGGCCAACTCCTACATATACAAGATTGAGAATACTTAAACAGATCGTGAACAAATGTGTCCACCTTTTTTCGTTATTATCGAACTCAGGAGAACCTAGACCAGTTTACATCACCAAATTGACATTCCGCTCAAGTTTAAAGACTTGAATTCTAAATCTAGCATGCTAATTTTATAATGCCTGTTGATATGGAGATGACCGGTTCTAGGATATATAATCCCAAAACCTCTCCGCAGTGCTTTCTGTCTAATTTTCTGAAATATAGACACTATAACAGTATCATGTAGTTCTGAGTATATTTTGCATAAATGCAGTCCCCTTTATGTTATCATCTTGTAATATTCAATATATGTTGGAAGTTTGTTGTTTCATACTTTTAAGTCAAAACTTCATATGTCCCTTCAAGGCATTGCATATGTCAGCAGCAATTGTCCCAACGATGTACTGACCATTAAGATTGGCTAGCAACCAGAATTAAGCATATCAGCACACTAGCAAATTAGTAAATACCTTCATGATTGTAAGATCATCCATTGGACCATCAGTTGCCCTATTATTTACCATTCCTAAGGCATTTCTCAGAGATATTTGCATGGCTGCTTCAATTTCTTTAGAGCATTCCAGGGCTGTTGAATTTGCAGCAGCAACTACAGCAGCAACAGTTCCTAATTTCGCTGAACCACTACCACTTAATGAATTCACAGCCTCTTTGTGGGCCTTTAGAACCAGTTGTGTTGCACTGATTAATGGGAGGTCAAACAGTATAACATCAAAAGACCTTTAAACAATATTACAAATATAGTGCAACATAAACTCAAGGAAATAAAAAAATTTCTCAGATACGATACTGTAACGACATGCTTAGGTTTAAAAGTATTTCCACCATCAATGTATTACATCAAGCATGTAAATAGGCTCAATTTCTTTCTCTTAAAAGCTTATGTTGGCTCCCAAACTAGAATGAAATCAACCTACAAAAGTATATTAACTATTTCTTCCTTGCATGTTGGGAAAATATACCAAAAAGAAAATCCAATGATAACAGTTGAGGATGATGCATCTAATTCCTAATTATAATCTGATAGTCCTAATGATGATCAATTGATTAAAACATTAAATTCCAAATTTTTGATTTCCTTCTCCTCTCTATTTTCTCCATTAATCCTCACAAATTCTCCATCCCCTTCTCTAGTTGCCCTTATTACTCTTATCAACTCTTCTCTATTCTACATCAGTAAGCTTTAGCAAACTTGCATAAAGACTAAGGGTGAAAAAAGACATTTCATCTAGACACTTTAACTCTATATAGCACCAATGAACCATTGCATAGTCAAACGAAAGGGAAAAACCATCAATCCAACCATTATCCAAGCTCAGTGTATAAAGAAAACTTACTGTAAAGTTGCTACCCAAGCTCTAGCTGCGCCAGGAGTTTCTGCACAAAGGAAGTAGTCCTTCTTCTGTGGGGTACCAATATCTAAAATGCTGTTAAGTATGCATGTGTGCCATTCTGATTGCAATAGATAAAGATAGCATACCACTCAAAAGAGATGCAAAATCAATTTATATATGATCTTACAAGACATAAATTCGATCAAAATGGATACAGAAGCAGCAGCCATCATACTTTGGAAGTCCACTTTTGCATGTGAAAACAAAGAACATGGTCAACAATTGTTCAAACAAAACGTTAACAGGAGAAGTTAATCTTCAGAGTCCAACAACAGTCATACAGAAAGATAAACAATCTTACTGGAAGTTTACAGGTGAAACTGTAATTGTGCTATTTGCATCAAAGAGAATAGTTCCCTTAACCATTGGCTCATTTCTTCTAGTCCTAAAGCAAGCAAATAAATGGTAAAGTTAGCGATTAGTCTCATCCAATGAAATCAAGTAAAGTAGGAAAATAAGAATATGAGCAAAATGCACTCACTTGTACTCCATCTTCCCAGTCGTTGGGTCTAGAATCACCCATCGCTCATTCCATTTCCTCAGCTATCAAAGAAAAGGATAAACTAAGCTAATTTTTCCCTTTCTCAAACCAGTAAAGTTGCAATTGCAACAGATGCAATTGAAAAGGAAACGAGAAATATTACCCTAATATGTAGCAGCACATGATAGTAGGGTGATTTACTCACCAAAAGCATGAGAACTACATGATTGCGAGCATGTTATCACATGAGCCAAGTCCTATACACTCTCCATATATGTTCATGTATTATTCATATACCTCACACTAACACTAACATTCGGTGGGGATCAGTGGATCAGTTAATTAAGCAATCCCCAAGCTCTTGTCAAGGAAAAGCACGATTATCTGGAGCAATTTTGGTAGAATCCATGTATCAACTAACGCATCACATCGGTTAATTCCTAATCTAAGCATCTTGTGATCATAGCTGTCCTTGAAATTCCTTTGATATGTGAGAAAAAAGAGTTGAAACATAGAATATTTGAGATGCCCGTGGTAAAAAAAAATCCACCGGCATATCACATATCACAATAAAGAAAACAACTTTCAGAGTCCAAAAAAGAAAAGATTTGTGAAGTCCAATTCAAGTTGAAATGAAACATCAAGGATCACAAAATTTGAAGAACATCAAGGCAAAAGAGAGAGAGAGAGAGAGAGAGAGAGAGAGAGAAATGGGTTCAAAGTAAGGACGATGTACAGTTTCAGATCGCTTGAGAAGTGGACCCTGTAACAAATTGCGTCCAGAACCAGAAGCCAAGTGCCGTTTGATCCTCTCCAAACTATTCGCCGGGTCAACTGAGCTCTGCTGCTGCTCCTTCTCCAATCGAATCAACACCGAAAATGTCAACAAAACAAAATCATAGGGAAAAAAAAAAAAAACAGAGAGAGAGAGCATGATGAATAACTTACCGTAGAAGCACCATTAGAAGCCATGAAAGCTGTAAGCAAACAACAGATCAAACTTAGAGAGTTGAAGTGTTCTGAGATTTCCTTGAACGACTATGGATAGGAGGGCTGTTAGGTTTAGCTTTGTTTCGTAGTCATGGACCTGCAGGTAGCTACAATCCCCGCCTGTACCGCTCTATTGTTTTCTCATTTTTCCTCTTTACTTACGTCACATAATAATAAATTAATAATTGTCATCATTTCTTTATTTAAAGGTTGATTTCATATCTTCTGTTTCGAAATTCATGAATATAACAAGTAATAATTTAATATACCCATGTAACTTTTTTTATTTTATTCCAATAATTTGTATTGAAGTAAAAAAAATTAATATCAAATGGTAGATTAAAAAGCTGTTTCCATATTCAAATGCCTAATTTGATCCATATCATGTTAGATTGTTCATAATAATATAATATTAAATGTATTAATCTATCTTCTAATTTGATTTAATTTTATTTTAACTTTAACAATTTAAAAAACACCATTCATCTCATTCGGTATTGTTTAATTGTTATATAATTTTTCATAAAAATATTAAAATTTTTAATTTCAATATAATACTATTTTAAAATTATAAAAAAATAAATTAAGAGAATATAAAAGTAAAGATATAAATATCTAATTTTATATAATAAATTGAGATGCTGAAAAGCTTCTTAGAACCTTACTCAAAGTTTGTGAGAAAAAGATGAAGATAATTAGGAAGATTTATCATGCTATTCAAGGAGTTCCTTAGTTCATTCATTACCTATAAAATGTGCTTAAAGAAAAGTTAACAAGAAAAAGTTGCTTCACAAAATAAGGGCATAACTTTTAAGGATAAGATTAATGATTAAAAGAAAACTTTTAAAATGGAGCGTTTATGAATACTATATTGGCCATAACCAAAAAACTATTCAAAAAGTTTTTTAATAAGAAAAGCTTTCGAAAGGAAAACTTGAAGAAGCTAAGAAATAGTTTATGTTTAAAATTCAAAAGACAAGCTATGTATTATGTATTTTTCCTTAAAGAATAAGATAAACTATGTAAAATAAAAAGACATAATATAAGATTCTTTTCATTTTTAACTTTTTTCTGGAAAAGATAAAATAATTGAATCAACTTTATGAAAAGTGTATATTGCACTATTATAAAAGGTGGGATATTCCTTGACAAAAAACTATACAGTATGGCCTAAAACAATGCAAGTTTAATTATTCCACTCAAGACTACAATGTGTTTTACTAGAGGGAACATATGTTGGTGCTAATTGAGGGCAACAATTAAATGATTAGGCGGAGAGGCAAATTAGACAAAGAGATTAAACGATTAACATAGGTGCAACCAAGGTGTATGCATGGATTCGTAGGAGGCCTAGAAGTTTTGTTCCTTGCACCAAAGCTTGCTTAATATCCATAAGCAAGCTTTCCTTCGCCTTCTCAATTTATCTATAGCACTTGTAATTGCTTTCAATCCATATTCTATAAATGCATGAACTAAGGACAATTGTGAAGATGGCCTTCGTAGTTTGAAGTACAATTTTGTCTTTTGTTAGCCATTCTATTATTCTTTGAATTTCTCACATGTAGTAGTAGCTATTGAGTCACTCCTAAATATTATCCCAAATCTAGTAGGAGTAGGAACAATCTTTTTGCACAAAACACATGTGACTAAGGGGTTTAGAAATTGACGTTCATCTTTACTAGTTAGACCTCTCTTTAAGACTAGCCAGAGTAGTAAGGAGGCCATAGGGGATATTGATTTGTTCCAGATTATATGGCTTTACTTAACTTCTATATCTCTAAGTCTAATAAGCTCTTATATAAGAAATTAGTGCCACTTGACTAAATGTCCTTAATACCCTCTAAAGGGTTTTTATTAGGGATAAGGTGAGATAGTTCTAAGGGGAATTTTACCTAACTATTACTAACTATCCATACCTTGTATTTTGAGTTAAGAAGGTACTGAAAGTTTTCATAAAGGTTAAATTGGTTCAAGGGACCCTACTTGCACTAATAGCCAAAAAATAGGAATGTTTTCTCCCCATCACCTATTTGCACTGAATAGAGCTAGCTAAGGGATCCTTGATTTTAAATAGTTGTGTCATAAATGAGGTCCCTCCTAGAGAGGCGTTAGGTTTTGATGGAGTTCTATTTTAGAGCACATATATCTTGACCCATTTAGACCATATTGAATCTTTTTTCTTCCAATAGTCTCTAGAATATTTTAGCCAATGATGCCTTACTAGTTAGGTTGATCTTGGTAATACCTAGTCCACTTTTTATGATAAGTCCGCAAACTTCGTCCCAACTAACTTTAGCTTAAACTCTCCCTATTTTCCTTCCTCTTTATAAGAATGATCTCATTATTCTTGTAATTGTTTTAATAATTGTTTTGAAGAGAAGAATATAGGTTGACCAGTATATATAGAGGGAATTAGGCACTATTTTAATCAATATTAATATTCCTATATATGAGAGGTATTTGTGTTTCCAATGGTTCAATCTCCTTTGTACTTTTTCCACAGAAGGAATGCAATCTCTGAACATTAGTCTTCTAGAGGAAATTGGTCGTCCAAGGTAAGTGAAAGGTGGATTGCTAACCTTAAAGCCTAAAATTGTTGCTAGTCAGTTTGCATCCCCCAAAGAACTTTTAGATAGAATTAGTTGGCTCTTAATAAAGTTCACTCGTAGCCCTAATAGATCTTTGAACATCTTCAAGGAAATAGTGATAGCAAAATGAGATCTATCAATGGCTTGACAGAATAAAAGAAAAGGTTGTCTATAAAGGATAACCTGGTTAGTTAAGAATTTTACACTTTGAGTGATAGCTAAACTTGGGATTAAAAGAAATATTGGGTTTGAGGAGTCTATAGAGTGTTTCCAAGCATAGAATAAAAAGATAAGGAGAGAGAGGGTCTCCCTGTCTCAGTTCCTTACTTCTATAGAATAACTTTGTGTGCTTTCCACTCACTAAAATAATGAAGGAGGTGGCAATGATATATTCCTCAATCTAGCCACAAAATTTATCAAATCAAAGGCTTGAAGTAATTGTAGGATGAATTCTTAACTTATTTAGTCAAAAGCCTTACTAAAATCCACCTTCAAGGCACAATTCTTAGGTGAATTGGCATTAGCATAGTCTTTAGGGAGTTTTTGTGCCGTGAATATATTTGTCCCAATTAGTCTCCCCTTTCGAAAATCACCCTGAGATTCTCCCATCAAGCTATGCAAAGTCTTTTTAATTTTGGTAGCTAGTATTTTACAGATTGCCTTGTAAATGAAGTTACAATAGGAGATGAGTCTAAAACTAGAAAGGGAGTCAGGGTTAGGCATTTTGGAAGTAGATAAATTTATGTCTTATTAATTTCCCTTAACATTTTCCCATTCTCAAAGAATTCTTAGATAATCTCCAACACTGTATACTTGATTATAAGTCACGACTTGTGAAAAAATGTAACCATTGAATCCCTTGGGGCCTGTGGCCTTTATAAGATTCAAACTAAAGATTATGTCTCCAAATTCTTATGGGTTACAAAGCAGTATAAGGAAGTTTTGAGTTCTATTTGCTTGTTTTAATGTATGCAATACCACAAGCATACAAATTGTATATTATAGTACATAATATATCATTCCCATGACGATTAGATTATTAACCTAACAAATTGAATGTACCTTATCTAAGGTAATAAAAGATTATATTAATTGAAATTAAAATAAATTAATTGAAATTAAGCTAAACAACTGAATCGGTAAAGATAGTATTAAGAGCGAAGTTAATCGATAATGGACACTTGCGGATAATTCTATCTTTGTCTGTTTTCCTTTTACCTTGTTAATTCAATTATGCTTGATCTTAGATATCTTAAGGTTTTGTTACACTCTATTAAGATCTAACCAAGTAATTCCAATTGAAATAGATAATAGTTGACTTTTAATCTCTCGGTTCCTAAAACTACTCCTAACTACTCAATTGGATTTGAAACAATCCTTAGGATAATTAACTCATAATTAAGATCTCTCTTCAATTATTTATTAAACTAATATTTGTAGCCATATTAAGGTACTAACTCTCTTTGTGTAACTTAACACAAATAACTTTAATTCAATTTCTTAATTTCTTATCAAGTATAAGGTCAACAAATGCCACAAAGAATTAATATAATGAATTCAACAATATAAAATTTAAACAAAATTATTCAATAATAAACCTTAAAATAGAATTAGAAATCTATAATCATGTTTAAAACTCAAGTAATCAGAATTAACATCCACGGAAATGATATAGAATAAGAAAATAATGAATCCATTTGTAAGCCTTAATCTAGAAATTTGGGAAAGCTGGAGTTTACTTAATGTTTCCATTATTTTATCTTCTTTATTGTGTGTAGCTTATTTTTCGTATTTTTTCTCTTCCTTTTTATGTGTCTCTCATGAATATAGTTGCCTTCTGAATTCATTCGCTTCTAATTTTCGTCCCTTAATGTAGCCTTCTTAATATCCTTATATATCAATAAAATAGTGTTTCTTACATAGTCACTTACACGGCCATACACTTAACCATATATCTCTAGAACACCCTGGTTCATTACTTTACACATCTATAGAGACTTACATGAGCAACATACATATGTCAACATACACAGGTGTGTAACTCTACACAGGCAGGAATTGTGCCTTTGGAGATCCACACATTTACAAAGACCTACACAATCACTGTACATGGTTGTATAAGTCCACGATTGCTTCAATTCTTCCATTCCATGCTACAATTTCACCTGAATACATCTCTTCTTAGTCTATGAAGGCAATTATTAACTAAAAATGCACTTTAAGAAAATTAAGTACCAAATACTATAAATCTCTTAAATAATAAGCAAAATACATTAAATATGGGTATATAAATATAATCAAATAACCATTTATCAAACTCCTCAATAATGGTAACATTAATGAAAGATTTTAGTAGGGGTATTGTGAAAATACTAACATCTTTATCTTTAAAGTAGTAGAAGGCCTCTTCTTTGAGTTCATGTTGTGTATTAGCTAAAGTGTTGTCAGTTCTTTATAGGGAAAGAAATCTATTAAAATAGTTCCTTGCTTTGACATAATTGTGGAAAAAAAAACTGGAGTTTCTGAATCCAATAGATTCTAACCCTCTATTGCATGATAGAACTATGAATATTGATAGCTCTTAAAAAGGCCTTGACTGTAGCTTTTTCATCTTCTACAAGCTTAGGGTTATTAGGTTTGAGGAATAGAACATTTTGGCTTTAGTAGCTTCAATTTGTTCAAAAGTGTTGTCTTATTTTCTGGAGTTTAGTCTTTTTAGTTCATTCTTGATACGTTAGAGACCTTTGACATATATGACGTGCTTATTACCTAAAATACTTAATTAGAGACCTTGTTTAATGGCCTTTTGATACCCCTCTTCTTCTACTAGATAGTTGTTAAACCTGAAGGGGTGTTTTAAGGTTTTGAGAACATCCATGTTTTTAATGAAAATGGGACAGTGGTTAGAAATCCCTAACGCTTCAAAGGTTATGTAAGTGCCCTTTAAAATTGCAACTTTATATGTTTATAGAAGCTTACACGAGTAAGGGACACAGTCATATATATTACTTATATGGTTGTTTACCTCCACACAGGAAAAAACAACATCTTTGAAGCTTTACACGTTAATAGTCCCTCACATGGTCCTTATACACAACCATGTATTTTACTCACACGGGTGTGCATATATTCACATAGGCTTATATCTTTAGAATAACCCCAATTCTTCCATTTTATGTCATGATTTCTCCTAAATTCTTCTCCTTTTGATTTATAAAGAAAATTGAGACCTGAAAATACACTTGAAGAAAAATAAGTACTGAAAATAATGTAAACCTCTCAAATAACAACCAAAACACACTTAATATGGGCATAAAAACATAGTACAATAATTGTTTATCACTCATTTAACATGCTGCATACAATTTTTCCTTTTTATACTTTACGAATGGAAGTCAATTAACAAGGTGGTCTTCTTTTTAAGTTTTTATATGTTTTTCATACTTTCATATTGTTGGACCCGAACTTTTCTTAGAAGTTAGAACTATTAAATAAGAAGTTGTTAGTGATTAGTTATGAGTAAAGAAAAATGAGATTTCTTGAATTTGAAATGATATACA
>JANSVA010000009.1:732154-745223 GCA_025504915.1 Erythroxylum reticulatum | reverse complement strand
TTTTCTTTACTCATAACTAATCACTAACAACTTCTCATTTAATAGTTCTAACTTCCAAGAAAAGTTTGGGTCCAACACATATCAATGTTTTTGATGCCACATTAAGAGTCCTTATTTATAGACATCTAACACTTGAAATCTTAGTTAGATAAATTAATTATATTGATAATATAGTTGTTTACAAAGCAAAGTATCCTTTATCACACAACTGGATAACACTTAGGCGATTATATTTTAAACCACTAACAAGAATTATATTATCAATCATACCGCGTTTTTCTTACTAACTTTTTCATGTTAATTATCTTATCCTTAATATTGTCTCCAAAATTTACATGAAATCATTTTCTTTAAGTTTGAAAATTTTGATTGGATCTACCATCATATATCTTAGGCATCTACAGTTTAGGTAGCACTTTTCACGATTGTTCTTATTCACTAATAAGAAATTGATCGATTTGATTTTAAGTACCCAAGTGTACTTGGGTCCTTAGGAGTTAGTCTAGAGCTCCTCTAAACCTATACTTTCTTAGGGTTTTCTTTAGAGTCTCTTTTTAAGATAACAAAAATGTTTAATGTTTTAGTAACCACTACAATAGTAATAAATTACATGATATTTGATGTATGGAAGATCATTGTTAAAACTTCTATATGATTCTCTATAATAAGATGTCCTCCTCATGTCATGCAAATATTTATATGGTATGTAAATGATAGTCATTTCTTCTATAGTGATTATATGGTCTTTATATGTATACATGCGTTGACCTAGTTATTTTTCTATATATAAATTATGTATTTGCTACCTTTCTAGAAGTATGTACTTGAATATTTGAGAATTTTTAAGAATATTCCTACTCTTACAAGCTCTTATCTTTAACAAAGGTTATTTTCCCACTCAATGTGTTAGCCCTTTCTATATATCATATATTATTCCTTACATATTTGGATCTTTTGTTCATGAAAAAATATTCAAAATTTTTCCCTTTATTGAATCTTATATGCATTTAAATATACAATTTCTCTCTAAAGTCTCCCATTTTCATACATAACGCTAGAGCTCATACACTCATACAAACAAGTTTGTTATTTAGCTAACTCACTTTTCAAACTCTCATTTTCTTTCATGTATGGATCCAAATTCTTTTAAATGTTTTTATACCTACTAAAAATTCTTTTCTTTTTTTGGTCAATATTTCTAAATTTTCCAATATATTAATTATAAGGTAAGTCATCATCACTAACTTTTAGCTAGTTTAAGAATGTTACCCCATTTTTATGTGTCATAAAGCACATGTTAGAGATTTTATGTTCCACTTTCACTCCTGTGAATTCACTAAAGTCATCCCTTGTTACTTTCGCTACTTGTGTCCTCTTATATTCCTTTCTTTCCAATTTCTTGTTTCAAGGTTTGGGCATTGATTCTTGAAAGGTATGCCTTTTTTATAATAATAGCAAACAATGTTAGTCATTTTCTTATGGTCAACTTCCTATTCACCTTTGATCCTTTTTTACTTTATTCCTTATTACTCTTGAGGAACCTTTTGAATTTATATGTGATAAGTGGTATGTCCTTATCTTCATTCTCACTTAAATTTGAAGCTTCTCCAACCTTACTTTTCTCCTTTCAATTATTTGAAGGTGATGCTCTTTCTTTTTGTTTTTGCCTTCACTTTTTTTAGTCTCAATTATTCTCATCCTATAGGTGGGTAAATATATGATTAATTCCTCTAATAGAAGATTGATTAGGTCTTTGGCTTCCTATGCTACTTTAACCTTCGACTCTTAAGACTTAGAAACCTATCTAACAATTTTTTTAATCCTCTTGATATTAAGTAAGTTTTTTTCAAGATCTTTTAAAATATTAGTAATGTCAACAAAGTGATTATAAATGTTGGAAATAGTTTCATCGTGCTTTATAAGAAAAAGTTCATATTGGTACATAAACATACTAACTCCACTTTTAACTTGATTATTTCCTTATATGTGATCTTAATATATTCCAAATTTCATGAGTGCAACAACTCATTCTTACCCAAAGCATATAAAATGATATATGCAGCTTTATGGTTTAATGCAATAACTCCCTTATCTTTCTTATCTTGCTCAAATTGTGACTTAAGAGATGACTTAGTCACTCTATCTATAGTGGAAATAACAATTAGGACTATAAGTCCTTTTTCAATAATATCCCATAATTATACTTCTTTCACGTAATGAAGAACTTCATCCTAGTTTTTCAACATGAATAATTATTATCATTCAAGTAAGATGCATGACTAATTTTTGACGTTTTATAATTTGTTTATTTACTCTCATATCATTAGATATCTACAAGAGATAGTAGCTCTATTACTAATTATTGTCCTTAAGGTATGCAAGAGGGAGGAGATGAACATGAATAAGTATAAAAACACTTTATAATAATTTATAAAGTACCTTGAAATTAAAAACCAATATGCTTAATAATATAACCAGTAATTATAAAACAAGTGCGAAATAATCACAAGTAGTGTTTAGAACTTCGAACAAAGTAGTTATTAAACCAAAGACATCAATAGGTAATGTCGAAGTATTCTTACTCTCTTTAAGTTATTGGCCTTATAATATCACATGTCTAGCCTACATACATAATAAATTATTATGCATAAATCATAATATGTACACCACAATTCAATACAAGAGTAATATAATAATGTAAGAATGTAGGAAAGAAAAAAATATATGATTTTACAGTGGTTTAGTCCTGTTAGAACTACATCTACTTTCTAAAGTTGTTTAGGACTTTCCAATCCACTATATCCCTTCTTTCTTGGGAGAAGAGAAAACCATTCACCAATTATAAGGCTTAAGATAAACCTTTTATAACATTTGGTGTTTAGAACTCTCTTAGTACAACCCTAAGCACTATAATTGCATAACATTCACAAAGTTATCTTATTGTAACACCCCTTATGGAATCACAACTACCCACATACATGGCAACCAAATTCTTGTATAAACAGTCATGGTATACATTTCCCTTCATTTATAGGGACTGTCATTACACATTTTTCTATTTAATGCAATACATATACATATTACAAAGTCTCATATCACTTAACATTATCCTTGAAAGGTAGTATTACATCTTTACATTTACATGATAATCCAAAAGAAAACATTACAATTTCCTTCATTACATATGCAATCATCTTTAACAAACAAAAAAACACATTCCAAAGGTACTTTTACTCCAAGCAATTGGCCTTGGTCCATGCAGATGTTCCATGTACCTCACTCCTAATATTTGGACCTACACAGATTAACACTAATGCTAAGCTTGAAAGCTTAGTAGGGAAACGCTTAATTTGGATGACCACTCACATCAGTCATCCGCCAAGCACACATATTCATAAACATCATAACTCATGTAAATAGTGATGACATACTTAATCAAAGTATATAATGCAAACATGCTTCAATATGTTATTCATATACCACGTATTCACATTCATAAGCCAAACATTGATGTTCAACGCTCATTAATACAAATTATCAATACAAATGCAAATGCTCATCAATACCAATTATTTATATTGATATGTTGTGATTCTTATTTATAACCATTAGGCCTATATATTCCTGTGGATGTGGATAACGGAAACTGTGCATATTCAAAGATATCAAAATTGTGGATGCATTAAAATATCAAACTGCGAATACCCAAAGGCATCGAACTGTGGAGACATTATAGTCTCCAAATGAAGACCCCATTGGTGTCAAACTATAGCAACAACATTGTAACCCTATAAGCATGCCTAGCCATTCACCACCAAGATAATAGAGTAGGCACTGGAAGATTTCCTTTAACTATTTGCCCATTTCATAATTTATAACATGATATTCACTTGAAGTCATAAAATTTGTATTGAAGTGCATACTAAACACATATGAGCAATAAATATGAGTATAAATCATCTATGTACATGTAAATTATCTTTAGCATGCATTATACTCACTTTTAAATTTCAATGTTTAATCACCCAATTCACATGTGCTAAGTCCTATTTCATTTATTTCTATGTATTTGAAAAGTTTCATACACATTCAAAAAGGTTAAGATAAGGTGCAGTAAACAAATCAAAATTGAAAACAAGGTCACGGTCGTGACAAAAGACCCTTCTTTAGGGTCACAATCATCTTTGGAGTGTCACGATCATGACAAAAGAGTTTTCTACTGGGTCATGATCGTGATACCCATGTCACGATCATTACAGAAGATTTAGACATTGTGTCACAATCATGACAGAAGATCTAAATTTCGTCCTATGTTCTAGTTTCCAAAGAACTAAAAATCAAGTATTTTGGACTTATAAATCATAAGATATAGACTAAACAACACAAGATGTTTCAAAACAAGGACAGCATCGGGTCATCAATTTCGATCTCAATTTCCAATTTCATAAAGCCATGATTAAGTTAGCGTATCTTCTAGAGATTTCTATTACTATGTCTTAGGTTTCATACGCAACTAAAATCACCCAATTTAGAGGTCTATAGGCAAATTTATGACCCCAAGCAATGTGACTGGTTTAAACAAACCTAAGATATAATTCCACTATACGATACTCTCTTGTCAATTCCATGCAACGTAACACCAACATACTATCCCAACTATCATTCCATATCCAAATGAATCTTTGTGTCCATACAAAAATACACACAAAGAGAAATTAAACTAAATGTAGTCCCAAACCTTAAAATTGGCTAAGTAATTCTTCTAATGCCTTTCCTTCCCTTCCTCTTTGGCTTTGCTTGACTCTAACTAGAAACATCACAAATACACATTTCAATCCCAATTCTAACCTTATCATTCCATTTATTCATAAGCAAAGCAAGAAAAGAAAACGATGAAGAGAAAACCGCTAACTTTTATTTTGATTTCTACCTAAGATTAGCTTGATTCCTTACATGCAAAATGATGGGATGAAGAAGATGAAGTGGGGAGAAAATGAGAGAGGAAAAATATGAAATTCAAACCGTAAAATGCTGTCCCTATCTCCTCTTCATATTCCCATTTCATTTACTTTTAGGACTTACACACATGCTTAATTCCTATTGAATACACATGCTTTAACCTAATTGGATCATGTGTTAACTTTAGGAAAATTACACATTGGTTTGTCTTCCTTTAATTCCCACATTGACATATAATCTCATAAATTAATTTCATTCTTATCCATATTTCATGTCTAAGTATGTATGTCCATGCCGAAATGAACAAATTACCTATTTACCCATATCTTTTACATTAAGTACCATTATGTCTCCTACTATGCTTAGATGCTCTTAATTCGTTATGTTTACTTTTTAATACACCTTAGACATCCTATAGTACATCTAGGGTATATATTGGGGCCTTATATTTATCTCCCCCTTAAAAAGAATTTTGTCTTTGAAATTAATATTTATATTGAATAGCTATGGGTACTGAATTCTCATCATTGATTCGAGTTTCGAAGTTGCCTCTTCAACACCATGATGTTTTTAGAGAACCTTTACAAGAGGAATTTGCTTATTGCTTAACTGTCTCACTTCTCTAACTAGGATTTCCTTCAGCTTTTCATCATATGAGAAGTCTGGGTGGATCTTTATTTCTTGTACTGGTAACATATATGAATCATCCGATCAGTATCTTCGTAGAATTGAGACATGGAATACATCATGCAAATTGGATAGTTCTATAGAAAGAGTCAAACTATATGTCACTGGTCCAATCCTTTCAAGGATTTCATATGGACCTATAAATCTAGGACTAAGTTTTCCCTTTTTCCCAAATCTTAACACCTTTCTCTAGGGTGAAACTTTTAAGAAGACTTTGTCACCTACCGCATATTCAATATCTTTCCTTTTCAAATCAGCATATGATTTCTATCTATCACTTGCAACCTTCAATTTTTGCTGAACAATCACCACTTTCTCTTCTATTTCTTTGACTATAATGCTTCATATGGTGCCATGTCTATACTGGACAGGCATATTCCATCAAAGGAATGTACCCATCCTATGTAACACCCTACTACCATAGAATACATACCGATACCCTGTGGACATTCTAGTGCGTAACTCATAATAATGGCATGTTAGAATAATCACATCACTAGCTTAATCATGGCATCATCAAAATGGCGTTCACGATACCCATAAAACTTAAAACATAGCTTACTTGAGTCAGAAAATTTCCAACAGTGGAGAGTAGACAAGGAGGTTTCGATAGATGGATAAAAACGAGAATGAACATAAACAAAACAATATATGGACTGATGTAGTGATGTGCTTTCTTTGATGTAAGAATTAAAAGTCAAAGACACAAACATAAACACTAGATGTTTCAATGATGGATGAACAAATGAATAAGGAGAGAGTTTGGTGATGAATGATTTCGGTGAAGAACAAAAGCTACATGATTTTCCTTACTAAAAACGTGATTACGTTTATTTAATAATTCACAACCATATGTCACTAATGCATGTAAGCCATTTGTCACCCATTTGAAGCTTCCATGTGTCACACAATCGTTGGCCTTTTATTTCTACATTTTTTCTAGTCCAAAATTTTCCAAAATATTTGAAATATCACCAAAATTGCTAAATCAATTTTAATACAGCCCAATTTAATTTTCAAGACAAATAAAATCCACAATTCACATTTATAAACCAATTATACGCAGAAAATGTTAATGAATGCATGTACAGTCATTTTAATGTGCAAAAATCAATATTCACGTGTATGTGTATGCCATATTTTGCATAAGCATGAAATGCAATTTCTAGTTTCTTAGTAATTTCTCATATACATTATTCTAGCCTTAACATGGGTAACGGATGTTACATCCCAACTGCCTAGAAATTTCATAACACATGCTCTAAGCATGTCTTCCATCACCTGTATAACCCTCTCAAATTGTCCATCCTTTTGTAGGTGAAAGGTTGTGTTGAAGCTCAGTCGAGTACCCAAAGTTGCTTGTAGACTTTTCTAAAATCTTGATGTAAATTATGGGTCTCAGTTAGAGACAATTGACAATGGAACTCAAAGTAGCCTAACAATCTCGTTAATATACAACTCAGCTAATCGATCCATTAAATAATTAGGTCAGACCAGTATAAAATGAGCTTATTTGGTGAGCCTGTCTACTATAACCAATACCGTATCATGCTCTCTCTATGAGAGGGGTAGATCTGTTACAAAGTCCATAGTGATATTATCTCATTTCCACTATAAAATTGGAATGGGATTCAATAGGCTACATAGAATTTGATGTTCAACTTTCACTTATTGACAAGTCAAGCATTTGGACACATAGTCCACTACATCATGCTTCATTCTTAGCCACCAGTAATGTTGTTTCAAGTCTTGGTACATCTTGTTACCCCTAGGATGCATGGTTAACATAGTATTGTAGGCTTTATGTAATAACTTCTTTAAGTCCTTTACTGTTGGCATACATAATCTACTCTTAAAGTACGAACTTTTTCCATCTTTCACTACAAAATCAGTTTGTTTTCCTTCTTACACCACTTGTATAATTTGTTGCAACTTGGCATCATCTTTGTGTGCATGTACCATCATCTGTCTCAAGTCATAACTCACTTTTAACTAAGCTATCAAAGCTCCATTTGGTGCAAATCTCTATCTACTATATTGTCATGATATAGCTAAAATATATTTCCTACTCAAAGCATCTGCTACCACATTACCTTTTCCCGGGTTGTAGTCAACTATATAATCATATTCTTTAAACAATTTTATCCAACCTCGTTGCCTCAAATTTGGTTCCTTCTGTGTGAGCAGGTACTTCAAACTTTCGTGATTCATGTATACTCTACATCTTTTCCCATATAAGTAGTGTCGCCAAATTTTCAAGGCAAACGCTACTGTTTCCAATTCTAAATCGTATGTAGGGTAGTTTCATTCATGTGGCTTTAACTGTCTCGAGGTATAAGCCACCACTTTCTCGTGTTGCATCAATACGTAACCCAGACCATTCCTAGAAGCATCATTGTACATGGCATACTCTTTGCCTGTAGTTGGTTGTATCAACATTGAAGCTTCAATAATCTTCTTCTTTACCTGCTCAAAACTGGCTTGGCATCTATCACTCCATTCAAACTTCATACCTTTTTAAAGTAACCTTATGATTGGTGAAGTAATTACTGTGAAAACTTTATAATAACCAGATAAGCCAAGAAAACTTTTCACTTCTATCACATTCTAAGGCAGTTTCTCGTTAACATTTGCCTCAATTTTACTGGGATCTACCTTGATATCTTCTGAAGAGATGATGTGCCCGAGGAAAGAAATTTCCCTTAGCCAAAAATCACATTTGCTTAATTTGGCAAATAATTGCTTCTCCTTCAAAGTCTGTAACATAATTCTCAAATTCTTAGTATATTCCTCTTTATTCCTCGAACAGAACAATATATCATCTATGAACACCTCAAAATTTTGATCTAAGTAGGGTCAAAACACCCTATTCATTAAATCCATAAAAGCAGTCGGTGTATTAGTTAGCCTGAAAGGCATCACTAGGAACTCATAGTGGCCTTATCGGGACCTAAATGCAGTCTTTAAAACATCTACATCTTTTACCCGATAGTGATAATAACTCGACCATAAATTAATCCTAAAGAACACTCCTGCACCTTTCAACTGATCAAACAAATCTTCTATTCTAGGCGATGGATGCTTATTCTTTATAGTCACCTCGTTCAACTATCTATAGTCTATGCACATTTGTAGGGTGTTATCCTTCTTTTTGATAAAAAGGATTGGCACTCCCTATTGTGACACACTAGATCAAATAAAACCCTTGTCCAAAAGCTCCTGTAACTGAGTCTTCAACTCTTTTAACTTTGTAAAAGCCATTCTATAAGGTTCCCTTTAAATAAGAGCAGTACCAGATATAATTTCAATAGATAATTCTACCTCCCTCTCCAGTAGCAAACCTCGTAACTTTTCTAGAAACACATTAGGAAACTCTTTTACTATCAGTATGTCTTGTAAGTTCACCTTCTCACTTTTTTAATCAAGTACTAAATTCAAATAAGGCTCACAACCTTTTCTAAGAAGTCGTCTTGTTGCATAGCTGATATTACATTAGTCAAAGGATTAGACCGAATACCATGCATGACTGTCTTTGAACCATCAAAATCTTTGAGCACAACTGTTTTCAACCCATAATCAACTATAGCTTGGTGTTTAGATAACCAATCCATGCCCAAGATCAAGTCAAATTCATGGAAGGGTAGCCCTATCAAATCAACAGAAAACTACTTCTCATAGATCGTAATAAGGAAATCTCTATACACTCAATTCACATATATGTTATGGCCCAATGGAGTAGCCACATATATATCATACGGTATTCTATCTACTGATAACATCCTATCTTACATTTCCCCAGTGCAAATGTATGAATGAGTGGAATCAATATCTATCAATGCATGTATATCAAGATGAAAGAGAGAGAAGGTACTAGCTATGACTTTTGGGGTGTCATGTTCCTTACAAGCCTTCATAGTTTATGCTCGTGCTTGACCGATTGATGTCGTAGGATGATCAATAGAATTAGATAATATGCTCAAAGTGGCCTTAGGCTGCCTTGGTACACCTCTGCCCCTACACATCCTCTAGACGCAATAGGTGAATTGGATGCCCCACTGCTCCCTCCAGTATAGTGTAGATACTCTAGTGATTCGTCTCCCTGTCTAAATAAAAAGCCTCTACCAGTATTAGATGTCACGAGTTGCCCTAACGTCGTCCTTTGGTGGTGAAGCTATAGACTAGCTCTGTTGTGGATGCACCCTGCGAGTCTCAAGTTCTCTTACCTAAAGATAAGCCAGTCTCTTAATTCTCTACCGTGATAACTGCTTCGACCAGCTGATAGTAGCTTACCTGTTATAGAGAAGTTATTGTCACTAAATACCCTTTGATGGAATCATTCAATCCATCCTCAAATAGTTGTCATCGAAAGGCCTCTATCAAAATAGGCTCTAAAGCGTACCTACTGAGCCAACTGAACTCTTTTTCATACTCAGCCACAGATAGGTTTCTTTTTCTTAGATTCAGTAACTGCTTCCATTGAGCTGCTTTATAAGCTTCTATGACATACTTCTTTCTGAAATCTTAGGTAAAGAACTCTCAAGTTAGAGCGTTAGGTAGCTGAGGATGCAGTAGAACTATTTCCTACTAATCATAAGCTGGCCCTCGTAGGAGAGAGGCAGCATAGGTAAACATTTCTTAGAGTGGACACTTTATCTAATCCAGAATCCTTTGTGTCTACTCTATCAAGTATCCTGCTTTATCTTATTCTTTTAAAGACACACGCACAAATTCTTCTGCCCCATGCTTTCCTAAAGCTTCTATAGGAGCTTTAAGCGTGGTCATTCTATTCATCAATCTCAACATATCATGTAAGAGCTTTAGAAACATGTCCCCAGGTATTGACGGTATCAGTATTTCAACCCTTAGAGGCTCAGGAGGACCCAAAACTGATTGATCTCTCCCTACCACACTATCGACTGACTCCTCCTCAGCTTCACGATGTCTTTCTCTCTCTACTATCTATAAGAAAACAAGAACATCTACATTAAGCCAACACAAACACCAAACCATATCACATATTACTATACTCTTATTAGTCAGAACCCCCTAATCCGTACTCTGATACCACACTTACAATAAAAATTCCCCACACTACAAAAATCACAACTTAAGATATCATAACTAGATTTCACTTGTAACTTTTATAAACTTTGATAGCTCTCTTTTTATTATTGTTTCTTACACCTACGAAGGCTATTTATAATTGTTATAGATCTTATGGTTATTCTAGGGTTAAATCTTTCTATAGTGGGTAAAATATGATTGCTTATACCTAAAATTGGAAATATTATCTAGTTAACCTTAAAACTTTGATTAATTGATGAATTGCACTTTTTATATTTCAGTTAAGCAATATGGTTCAATTAATTGAATATAATGTTCTTCTTAAGCACATTTTTTAGTTCTTCTTATGTCATTTATTGCTTTATTATCTTGGAACCTTCTTAACTTGTTTCTAAGTGTGTAATCACCTCTAAAAATCCTATAAGTAGTCTTACAAAAAGTACATTATTAGAGTTATGTAAATATAGTGCCTTGGAAAGCAAATGTATTTACATTTAACTTAATCTTCTTCCAGTTACAGTTTTGAAATGAAAATATTTATTATTAATAAAACAAAAGAGTTTGGTTTTATTTGTATAAGCATAATATAACTAATCATAAGGACCCAAGATTTTTTTGTTAATAATATGCATATATATGAAGATGTATGGAAAACATGTATATTATTAAAATCTAAATTAATTGATTCACAGTTGAATAATCAAGTTGGTCGCTTGATTATAGTTTAGACTATAGTGTTGCGATTTATCTCCATGTAAGTAAAGGAGTTTATTTCAAGGGAATGATGAATTTCATATCATTATATTAGTCGACTATCGGTAATGGTACTATTAAATGAATATAGAATCAAGTATGTTTTCAAGAATAAAGTAGGTCGTTACTTTAATCTTAAAACATACATTTTAACTTTTGCTTATTATGGACCACAATCTTGATGAGTAGTGAACTCATATGTGCTTCATTATAATTCTTGATATAATCGGAATAGATTTTTACAGAGTATTAATCCAGTGTCTGCATGTTAGAAGTATTAATTGAAACATGTATTAGGGAACATTCACTCAAATAAAGAGTTTATAGTGATATCATCACTTATAGATGTTTTATGGAGATTGGTGATTAAACTGGCACTATGAGTCTGATGTACTAGCTACCCATCAAGTCTTAACACCAAGATAAGATCTTGTGTGTTAATCACCATATAGAGTGAAATGAGAGATCTAGATGAAAAAACCAATATAAGGGCAATGGTAATTTTACCCTTTGTTGTGCAGATGACTATAATAAGATTCATAATAGGATTTGCAATTGGACATTTTATTTGAAATATGTCGCCTTATAATATTTAGTAATTTAAGAGTTCAACTAATTGTCTTCAGTGGAATGACATTTCGTTAACAAGCTAGAATTAATTCTAATGAGATTAAATTAATTCTGGGCTTATTGGAGCTTGAACTATCTAAGTCTAATAAGATTCCCCACTTGAGTTTAAGGAAGGTTATCAAGCAAAGTAAGAAATATAAATGGAGGTCTTAAAGCCTATGATTGAATGTTGGGCTTGCACTAATTAATGATTAATTAGAAGTCCAAATGAACATTTAGAAATGGGCTAGATTTTGGTATAATTTGATTAATTAAATTAAAACAAAATTCTTAAAGAAATTGAAGGTGCAATTTCGGTTTTATTAGGGCTGAATGTGCAACTACACATTTAGCATTGAAGTGCTAAATAAGATGGTATTTATCATGCTTTATCATTATTAAATTAAGTAATGAACTTACCATTAAATGGTTTAATAGTTATCTTTTGATGATGGCATGTAATGGAACCTTTTAGCATTCATTTTATTAAAGATGAAAAAGGTGTATTTGATGGATGACCTTCCTTCTTTCATCACTAAGACTGAAATTGACATGTCATTTTAGGTTATTGTTCTTTTCATATAGCCATCTTAAAATTATGGCTTCTTTATGTTTGATTAAAGAATGAAGTGATGCCTTGGATGATCTTCTTCTTCTTTCTTTTAATGCATAACTAAAATTGATAAGATGTAAGAGAGGAGTTCTTGCATTTTTTGGACTCCCTCTCTTTTCTTACATGTGTTAGCGAAAATTTGCATGAGAGTTGTCTCATCTTTGGCTTCTTTCTTCTAAGAAAAATCTCCTTCAAAGTTTTCTTCTCCTTTCCTACCAATAGATCTTATTAACTAAGTTGTCCAAGAAGAACAAGTGGTAGATTGGATTGGTCGAGGATACAATATCGAGAAGAGGATACAATAACGTCACTTCTAATGACAAAATTAGCTTTGATGTCCTTCATGAAATTTGTAACCCCTCTTTTCCCCTTTCCATTGAGATA
>JANSVA010000009.1:715089-732054 GCA_025504915.1 Erythroxylum reticulatum | reverse complement strand
CTCAAAAAGAGGGTATAGACTATAAGGAGACTTTTTCTCCGGTTGCCATGCTTAAGTCCATCAGGATTCTTTTGGCTATAGTAGCCTATTTCGATTATGAAATATGACAAATGGACGTCAAGACCACATTTCTTGATGGGAATCTTTAGGAGACCATTTATATGGCTCAACCAGAAGGTTTTGTTGAGCCACGTAATGAGCATAAGGTATACAACTTGCAAAGGTCCATTTATGGACTTAAGCAAGCATCTAGTTCTTGGAATATTAGGTTTGACAAGTCTATCAAAACCTATGGATTCATACAAAACTTAGATGAGCCTTGGGTTTATAAAAGAATACAAAAACGCAATGTTACTTTCCTAATCCTGTATGTTGATGACATTCTACTCATTGGGAATGATGTGGGAATGTTATCTATAGTTAAGAGATGACTGAATGAACAGTTTTCAATAAAGGAATTAAGAGAGGCTAACTATGTTCTAGGGATCAAACTTATAAAGGATCGTAAAAACGAACAAATAACCCTGTCTCAATTAACCTACATTAAGAATATGCTCAATAAGTTTGTCATGTAAGATTCTAAGAAGGGTTTCACACCTATTAAACATGGAATCAAACTTTCAAAGGAACAAGAACCTAAAACCTAAGAGGAGGTTGAACGCATGCGTAACATTCCATATGCTTCGACAGTTGAAAGTTTAATGTATACAATGCTTTGCACTAGACTGAATATCTGTTACGCAGTGGGGCTGGTAAGCAGATTTCAATCCAATCTAAGAATGGAGCATTGGACTGCAGTTAAGTGTATACTTAAGTATCTTCATAAGACGAAGAACTTAATGCTTGTTTACTCAGGAAGGAATCTTATTCCGACAGGATATACTGATTTTGATTTCCAAACAAATGTTGATTAATCAACTTCTGGCTCAAGGAAATCAACTTCTGGTTCCATATTTACTTTAGGAAGTGGGGCTATAGTCTGGAGGAGTGTAAGGCAATCTTGTATTGTTGATTTGACTATGAAGGCTAAGTATGTTATTGCTTGTGAAGTAGCAAAGGAAGCAGTCTAGCTCTGTAAATTCCTAAATGATTTGGAGGTAGTTCCAGAGGCAGAAAAAGTCATTACACTTTATTGTGATAATAATGGGGTAGTAGCTAATTCTAAAGAACCTCGAAACCACAAAGCTTCCAAACACATTAAGCGAAAGTATCATCTCTTAAGGGAAATAATACAACGTGAAGAGGTGAATGTGGTAAAGATTCTCACAGAGCAAAACCTTGCTAATCCATTCTTAAGACATTGTCTCAAAAGAGCTTTAAGGGTGGTCACCTAGAAGGGATAGGAATGAGGAATATGTCAAGCTTACTTTAGGGCAAGTGGGAGATTATTGGAGTTATATAAATATAGTGCCCTGAAAAGCAAGTATATTTACATGTAACTTCATCTTCTTCCAGTTACAATTTTGTAATGAAAATATTTATTATTAATAAAACAAAAGAGTTTGGTTTTATTTGTATAAGCATAATATAACTAGTCATAAGGAACCAAGATTCTTTTGTTAATAATATACATATACATGAAGATGTATGGGAAACATGGATATTATTAAAATCTAAATTAATTGATTCACAGTTAAATAATCAAGATGCTCGCTTTATTATGGTTTAGACTGTAGTGCTCAAATTTATCTCTATATAAGTAAAGGAGTTTACTTCAAGGGAATGATGAGTTTCATATCATGATATTAGTCGACTATCGATAATGGTACTATTAAATGAATCTGGAATCAAGTATGATTTCAACATTAAAGTAGGTCATTACTTTAGTCTTAAAACATACATTTTAGCACATGCTTATTGTGGACCATAATCTTGATGAATGGTGAACTCATATGTGTTTCATTATGATTCTTAATATGATTGGAATGGATTTTTATAGAGTATTAATCCAGTATCTACATGTTGGAATTATTAATTGAAAGATATATTCACTTAAATAAAGAGTTTATAGTAATATCATCACTTCTAGATGTTTTATGGAGATTGGTGATTAAACTAGCACCAGGAGTTTTATAGACTAGCTACCTATCAAATCTTAACACCAAGATGAGATCTTGTGTGTTAATCACCATAAAGAGTAAAATGGGAGATCTAGAAGGAAAAACCAATATAAAAGCAAAATGATAATTTTACCCTTTGTTGTGCGGATGGCTATAATAAGATTCATAATAAGGTTTGCAATTGGACATCTTATTTGAAATATGTGTTCTCCTAATATTTAGTAATTCAAGAGTTCAACTAATTGTCTTTAGTGGAATGACATTTAGTTAATAAGCTATAATTAACTCTAAGGAGATCAAATTAATTCTGGGCTTATTGGAGCTTAAATTATCTAAGTCCAATAAGATTCTCCACTTGGCTTTAAGGAAGGTTATCAAGCAAAGTAAGAAATATAAATGAAGGTTTTAAAGCCCGTGATTGAATGTTAGTCTTTCACTAATTAATGGTTAATTAGAAGCCCAAATGAACATTTAAAAATGGGCTAGACCTTGGTTTAATTTGATTAATTAGATTAATTAAATTAAAACAAAATTCTTAAAGAAATAGAAGGTACAATTTCGGTTTTATTAAGGTTGAATGTGTAGCTGCACATTTAACATTGAATTGCTAAATAAAGATAGTATTCATCATGCTTTATCATCATTAAATGGAGTACTGATCTTACCATTAAATGGTTTAATGGTTGTCTTTTAATGATGGCACGTAATGTAACTTTTTAGCATTCATTTGATTAAACATGAAAGATGTGTATTTGATGGATGATCTTCCCTCTTTCATCACTAAGAACGAAATTGACATGTTATTTTAGGTTATTGGTCATTTCATATAGTCATGTTAAAACAAATGAGAAGAGTCTCATTTAATGGCTTTTTTATGTTTGATTAAAGGATGAAGTGATACATTGGATGCTCTTCTTCTTCTTTCTTTTCATGCATAACCAAAATTGACAAGGTATAAGAGAGGTGTTTTTGCATGTTTTGGACTCTCTCTCCTTTCTTGCATGTGTTAGCCGAAATTTGCATGTGAGGCGTCTTATCTTTGGCTTCTTTCTTCTAAGAAAAATCTCCTTCAAAGTTTTCTTCTCCTTTCCTACCAATGGATCTTGTTAACCAAGTTATCCAAGAAGAACAAGTGGTAAATCATATTAGTCGAGGATACAATATCGAAAAGAAAATACAATAATAAGAAGATGATACATCATTTAGGAGAGGACATACTACCGAGAATAAGATAGCACGGCGAGGAGGTAAAGTTGTAGCGAAAAAGTCAGTAATATAATCTCCATATTGTTCTTATGATCATTATTTTCCATATACAGTATCATGTATGACTTGATATGTTGATTTGGTTATCTTGCTTCCGTTGTGTTTTGATTTCTAAAAAAGTTTTGAAATCTACCGTTTTAGCCAAATCTTTCATGTTTTATTTTCCGATCCAACATATATAAGGTTACTTCTTAACCTCTAAATCCTTAAAGCTTTGAGCTTTGTGTTATCTTCTAAATGAATAATTCCATGCTTAAACATATATTTCCATAAGATTAAGGTACCTGTCATACTCGGGGCAAATAGATTAATAGCATAATATTTTGTAATCATCAAAACCTTAAGAATAAATCCACTTGGTTTAACAACAATCAAAATAAGTTATTTAATCAACTTAACAAGGTATTTGATCGACCTAATATCTAATAAAGTTGAAATTAATATTTGACCAGTAGGGGTTCCAAAACATTACAAACTCATGAAATTCATCTTTTACAAGGTTTCATATTGGAAATTTTGAAAACTTCTTTAAGTCTCAAAACATCCACTTTAAAACTTAATCTTTTCAAAAATCCCTATCAACATCTTTGATCCCTAATTTTAAATAGGACAAGTTTATGAAATTTCTCTATAAAAACCAATCAAATGAAATAAAATTTTACGAATTATGAGAAAAATTTTAAAGTTATTGCTAAATTCTTAACCTTTTCTTGATTTTACTTTTTTGATGATGAACTAATAATACACAAGTTATCTTATTTTTCACAAGTTTCTTAATTTTGAAAATTTGAGTATCTTATAATATCAAAATCAAGATTTTAATAATATTATTATTTTATTGTTAAAATCATGAATTTAAGTCATAGATAATGCATAACCGTTTGAATCGCATTGCTTGATTTTATTTCTTTAATGATGAATTCATATTACATATAAAGGTTATCTTATTTTCAAATAATTCTTAATTATGAGTAATATTTTGTATTATTAAAAGCATAAATTATAATATCCCTTATTTTAACCTATTGTTAATGAGAAGTTGTTTAGCCTAGCTTTGATATTAATAAAAGGTCTTGAGACAGTTTGAGGAGATATTGATTAGGTGCAAATGAATGTAAATATAAATAGGACATTACATATAACTCAAAATTATTTTGAAATAATGGATTATGAATCCTATATTTCTGTATAATTCTATAAATTTTCAATTAAAATTTAAGATCTCTAATTATAATAACTTTGAATCATTTAAATAAAAATCTAAATAATTATACGAAGTCCAAAAGTGGCTTCAACAGCATTACAATGATAAGAACACATTATTTTATATGAAAGAAAAAAGATTAATTATTCACAACAAAGAGTAATGCGTCGAGCCATTTTGATGGTGAGGGTGAGGGTCATAGCATTTGTCTCATTATTATTGTATATGAAGGTAAAAATCCCCTTGTGAAGTCATCAGAAAATGTCCACCGATGGAGTAAGTTGTATTGAGGATTTCACATGCCAAAGTACATATGTGTATATCATATTTCAACTGCTGTGATTGTTTAATCCTCTAGTTGTTTGGGATTCCATTAACAAAGCAGGCAGTCTCCATGATTCATGCTGTCTGCAGTTTACTTGGTGGACGGATCCTTGCGACTTTGTTGCTCGCAAACCTCCTCCATGTGCCCTGCCCGAAACCAAATCCTAGCGCTTAGGCTTTGGTCTTTTTATATGTATTTTCCCTTCTCACCCTCCAAGGTCAATTCCAGTTCTTCTTCCATGCCCATGCCCATGCCCATGCCCATGGTCATCGTCAATTAAAACTAGTTTTATTCTTCCGAGGTCAATTCCTTCTTTTGTTCATCTCTTATTCTATCCGCCATTGAGGTTGAACTTGAAATAATCGGTAACGTTAATCTTTTGTAATTATGAATTAGGTAAAGATCCGATCCACGCACATCTCAATGTTAGGACCTCTTCCTCCTTAACCTTCGTGTTCTTGGCATGAATCAAGCCTCCAACGATGTTGCAATCCTTTTTTTTTTTTTTTTACTAGTTAGATTGATAAATACACAAAACAGTTAACATTATTGTAAAAAGAAAAGCTGAGAAGAGAAGAGTGAAAACATTGAAAAAGATTGTTTTAAAAAAAAAAAAAAAGGCAAGCAACATGAATCAGGCCAATCCAAGCAACATGATTGGAAGTCATGACACGTCATGAAGACTTATCGCAGCATGCATCAGTTCGCCACGTTAGCAAGTGGAACTAGCGTTACCACTTGGAGGACTTCTTTAAATAAGTGTCCATCTATGAACTAGAGCTAACCTCAACCTCCAATTATGACTGCAGGCAAGCAACAGCAAACCCACCCGGAGTCCGGGTTCAAGCTCGTCGGGTTCAAAAACTTTGTCCGAACCAACCCCCGCTCCGACCGATTCAAGGTCAAGCGATTCCACCACGTCGAGTTCTGGTGCAGCGACGCTACCAATACGGCACGTCGTTTTTCTTGGGGACTCGGAATGCCCCTCGTCGCTAAATCCGATCTCTCCACCGGCAACCAAACCCACGCCTCCTACCTCCTTCGCTCCGGTGACCTCTGCTTCCTCTTTACCGCCCCTTACTCCCCGTCCATCGCCGACACCCACACTCCTACCGCCTCGATTCCCTCCTTCGACCACCGCGCTTGCCGTGACTTCTCCGCCAAACACGGCCTCGCCGTCCGTGCTGTTGGAATCGAAGTCGATGATGCGGAAATCGCCTTCTCCACCAGCATCACCCACGGGGCAAAGCCTTGGACGGAGCCCATCGTCCTCGACAACCGTGCCGTCATTGCCGAAGTTCACCTCTATGGGGACGTCGTTCTACGATACGTGAGTTACAAGAATCGGGACGCTAACCCTAGCAGCGATCCTGACATCTGGTTCTTGCCGAAATTCGAGTGCTCAGACGAAGCAACCTCGTTTCCGTTGGACTACGGGATTCGGCGGCTGGACCACGCGGTGGGAAACGTGCCGGAGCTAGGTCCGGCGGTGTCGTACGTGAAAGGATTCACGGGTTTCCACGAGTTCGCAGAGTTCACGGCGGAGGATGTGGGGACCGGGGAGAGTGGATTGAACTCGGTGGTATTGGCGAACAACGAAGAGACAGTGCTGCTGCCGATGAACGAGCCTGTGTTTGGGACAAAGAGGAAGAGTCAGATACAGACATATCTGGAGCACAATGAGGGGGCGGGTCTTCAACATCTGGCTCTTGTGAGTGAGGATATATTTAGGACACTGAGGGAGATGAGGAAGAGAAGTGGGGTTGGGGGCTTTGAGTTCATGCCGTCTCCTCCACCAACTTATTACAAGAACTTGAAGAACAGGGCTGGTGATGTTTTAAGTGACGATCAGATCAAAGAGTGCGAGGAGTTGGGGATTTTGGTGGATAGGGATGATCAGGGTACTTTGCTTCAGATATTCACTAAGCCAATTGGAGACAGGTAATGAATGAAAGGAGTTCTTGTCATGTTCTTATCATCATGTTATGTAGTAAAATGTAAATAAATGATGGTGGTGTTGCAGGCCAACAATATTTATAGAGATAATACAGAGAGTGGGTTGCATGCTTAAGGACGAGACAGGGAGAGAGTATCAGAAAGGTGGGTGTGGAGGATTTGGGAAGGGCAACTTTTCGGAGCTGTTCAGGTCGATTGAAGAGTACGAGAGGACACTTGAAGCCAAAAGGATAGCAGAGACCGGATGATCTCGTCCTTGTTTGGCGCTAAATTAATTGAATAACGTTTCTTATTCCACATGGAAACTACTATGTTATGTTTGTCGTTGGATCCTATGATTGTTACAATAAGTAAATGTGCCTTCCTAACATCATCATACAAAGGAAAAACTGTGCCTTTCTCTCAGCTTATTCTCTCTCTTTTATGGTACCAGAACATTTAAGACTACCGTCTATGGCTACACTAAATACAAACCTTCTTCTCACGACCTTTAACACACTAGGAATAACCTTTTTTCCTACATTGTCTATCGAGTTGGAAAGAGAAAAGTACTATTCATAAAGTAGTAATGTGCGACACGGACTTGGGGCTTTTGATTTATATAACTTTATGACCAAAAGTCGTGATGGGATTGATGACCAACCGCTACAACTTAGACCGATTTTTGATTACCTTAAGAAATTAAGTTAGTTCTTCTATGGATCAAAAGCACCGTCACCAAACACATTCTTAGTAACATTATGCAAAGGTTATTCGCACGAGTTGCTTGAGTGACTCTTGAATAAAAATTTCATTCGAAATCAAAAGCATAAGTGATGCAAATGAGGTAGCACCTTCAATCAATAAAGAAAAGGGTTCTTTTGATCCTTGAATATACTGAAAAGAAGAGTAATGGCAGACATCCTCACTTCTACATTGAACCTAGTGCTCAGGGATAATCTTCTTAACTTCATCCTTTATGGTCATGTTGTTCATTATTCCTCTTTTCATTAGGATTGACATCTGAGCTCGAGGCTTTTGATTTAGATAACTTTATGATCGAATTCACTCCACCAATCTAAATTCATGACGGATTGATGGCTAGCCACCATAACCTAGAACAAATTTTGATTATCTTGCCTTCAAAAAGAAGGATAAGATACTTCTTCTATGGCTTAGAAGCACCATCACCGAACACATTCTTAGTAACATTATGCAAATCATAACCATACGAGATGCTTGGGTGACTCTTTAAAGAATCTTTCAGTTAAAATCAAGAGCGTAAGTTATGCAAATGAGGTAGCATCTTCAATAAATAGAGAAAAGGTCCCTGTCAATCCTTGAATATATTAAAAAGAAAAAGAGCAATGGCAAACATCCTCCCTTTTACATTGAACCTAGTGTCTAAGGATGATCTTGTTAACTTCCTCCTCTATGGTTTACGTGATGATTATTCCTCTTTTCATCGGGGTTGGCATCTAAGCTTGGGCTTGACCCTAAAGTTAATGAGCCTGGCTGCCTGATTTGATCAAGCTTCAAGTTAGGCTTATACTTTTTTTTAAAAAAAAAAATAGGTTTCAAGTTAGGCTTACGATCGGGCTCGGAATTCCCAGCCTGGCCTAGCCTAGCCCGAAGCCTGATCTATTATTTATTTATTGTCTTAAACGACATCGTTTTACTAAGTGTAAAACAATGTCAATTTCCTTTATGCCCTCAGAAGTATGAAATTACAAAATTTTATGCTATAAAAACAACATTTAGGCTAGGTGTATCTTCCTTCTTTGACTCTAGAAACACAGACATAGATACATCACAAATGGCACTCCTCTTCTAAAATTTCATCCTTCATCTAATCCAATAATCCACTCCTTCGGCTCTATTCCTCCTCCTCGTCGCAAAAAGCTTAATGAATCTCTATTAATGACAAAAAACTCCTTGTAGTGGAAAGTATGACAATTCCAGTATCCTACCAAATGTAAGCCCTTTTTCTTCTTTTTTGTGTTTTTCTATGCATTTCATAGTCTATATTGCCTCTAGCTTTATATTTAAATTGAATCTTAAGTCAAATTTTGTTTGTCTTCATCCTTTATGCCCTTAATCATAGTGTTGGTTGTGTTGCTTCTTAGGTGGGTGAATTTTTGTTTGCTTAAAAGGGAATTTCTGTCCCTATATTCTAAGTTACCCTTCTTACTTTAATTCATATAGAAAGAAATAGGGAATTATATGTATTATGGTTGGATTTTGGAAACTTAGATAAACTTAGCTTAGATTATTCATAAAAAGTTAGGTAATTTAAGATGGGATTAAGTTGAGTTCAGTGGATATTGCCCAAAAATTCTGCTTTTACCCCATTATTTTTTAATTTTTTTCTACCTTCAACTGTAGCAAATACATCAAATTTTTATTAATAAGGATAACAATGATTCGCATTTTTATATAAAGGAAGAGCTTTGTCCTAGAAAATCAACATTTTTCCTCCAAGTTTTTAGTAATCATCTTAGTCAAAATATCAGTGTTTAATAGCAACTATCAAAAGCTTTCTTCCTTTTATGTTTATGTGATTCACTCTCTTTTTCCTTACACAAGTATGAGATGATAAGCTATGAAAATTCATTGGTGGAAGTAGCACAAACCATTTATGGGGTTACTGATGTTGTGGTCTTTAAGTAGTTGTAGTGAATATATTCGTGGTATAAGATGCCTTTACAATGGAGCAGTTGAAAGCTATAGACTATTACCTAATTATTATTGGATTATTAGATTCCTACCTCGGTAATGAAGATAATGCGATATGTACTTGTTGTTAAAGCAATGCATGGTGAACCAGTAATAATATCCAGCAATGAATTGTAGCAGAAAATGGTAATCAAGTTTTATAAATTATTACATTATGATTACATAAACTTCATTTATTAAAAAATTTTCAGGCTAATTAATAAGACTTTATGTGATTACTTCCTATCCGTTTCCATATAACACCCAAAGTTTGAATTTATATGATATGAATTGCAAAGTTTATAATATAAAAATCATATCTCTAATTTGTAGATTGCTTCTATTCCAAAGTGGGTAGGAAAGAAGTAATAATGAATCACTTCTTCGACAAATTATCTTAAATGAGAAATGATGGGGAGAGAGCTAAACTTATTACATAATTTAGAAGATGATTTAATTCTAAATTCCTTATATTGAAAAAAAGACTAATAGTGCAAAGTATTCTTTGGATTTTTAGTTGAGTACGTGTTACAATTGACAATAACATGTCTAAAATATTTCATGATTCTATTTGCTATTCTTTGTACTAACAACTGGAAGTAAAGGTTAGTAAACTTAGTAGTAATGTTATGTATACTTAGACATTTTATAGAAAGGGAATATAGGGGATAGCTACAAATAAACTACTCTCATTAGCTAAAGTTGTTAGAAATAAAAAACTGAGGATTTGTTCATAATTCACTTAGAGATCATAAAAGATCCATGATTAATTTCATGTAAGATTTTGATTATTCTTTCATCGTCATCATCTTCGCCGTTGTCATCATCATTTTCATTGATAAGTGTTTATCAAAAGTGGACATATACATGTAAATGTACACAAATAACTTATATAATCATATGTGTTGATTGTTTCAAATGGATGAGAATATTCCTTGGGTGGAGAGTTATAATCCGATACTGAGGAGTCAACTAGCAGAGACTTCTAATCCAATACCAAGTGAAGAAACAAGTCATGTTGAAGGAGTAAGTTCATTAAGAAGTGAAGTTTGGAATCACTTTAATAAAACTAGATCAATGGAAGGAATAAAGAAGGTCAAACAAAAATATTATCACAAGATATTGGTTGGGAGTTCAAAAGGTAAAACCTCTCATTTAAAAAGACATATGGAATCGTGTAATAAAAAGAAGCTCCTATCAAAAGGCATTTTTAACCCTCTAACCTAATAAGAAGGAAGAATGAAATAACTGTTACAACTTATAACATCAACATATCAACATTTTTAATAGTTAGTATAAACATTTACTCTCCATAGTCGATGGCAATAGATTTAGTATTTTTCTCAACTAGATCTAATTCACCTTCAAGATCCCAACTCAAAATACTTTGAAGAAAGAAAATTTCAATGTATATGAGGATTAAAAGAAACAAATATTAAAAATGCGATCGAGCATTGAAGGATTGGTTGCCATTACATTAGACATATGGACAGCTGATAACCAAAAGCTAAGTTATATAACGTGATGACACACTATATTGACACTGGCTAAACTCTACGTAGTTAATTACTGAGGCAAATTATATTATTTAATATTTTCATCATTTATCTGTGTCTTATGTCCACCATAACAATTGAAAATTATATTAAAAATGATGTGACAATTGAAAAGTTGAAGAATAAGTTACAAGTTAGGAGCTTGTTAATTGACATGAGGTTGTTCCTTATGCATGCTTTTGTGCATATTATGATTTTGATTGTGAAGGATAGGTTCGAGGTGATAAGAAATGGTAGATTTGATCCGAGATAGTATAGTATTGGAGTGCAACACCCAAAAGAGATGAAAAGTTTGAAGAAGATACATAACACCCATAAGAGATGAAAATTTTGAAGAAACTGCACAATAACTATGCATTCTGTGTAAGAGAAAGTTAGTAATGGATGTCTTACAAATGGAATATAACCTTTAAGATGTTGGAGCTAGCAACCTAGAATATTGAGGTGTTTACCAAGTTGAGACAAAGATATTCTCAATATAATTTCCTTTTTATAGAAGAGCAATGAGAGTTTTTTTTTGCCAATAAGAAGAATTTTCATTAATATGAACAAAAGTTTACATCAGGTTCACACAATATATCAGAGTAAAAAGAAGCAATACACATATGAGACCTAACACTATAGCAACTCTAGCATATCACCTCGATTCAAAACATCTAAGGATGTGCTGGAAATCCATCTCTGCTCAAGATTTCAACCAAAGAAGATGGAGGTGCTAATACCCAATTACCAATGCACATCTTCTTACTGATTTGCTTTGCTAGCCAATCAGCGACGCTATTAGCTTCACGTTTGATTAGTACAAAGTCAATACCCTGCAAATGTTGTATTCTGTACAGAATATCAGTAATATATGGTTGAATTCTCCATTTTCCTTTCCCTTTATTCTTAAGAATTTCATTATGAACAACCTATGAATCCATCTCAATCTGTACATTATGATATCCTTTCTGATCTAGCAACTTCACTGCTTCATACACAGCTCTGGCTTCAACCTCAAGTGTTGAACCTGATTTACATTCTTTAGCAATACCATCAACAATGGCTCCTTCGTCATTTCTTATAATAACTGCCAAACCTGCATCCCCATTTTTATAAGCTCCATCACAGTTCATTTTCAAACATCCTACAGCTGGCCTTGGCCATTGAATCTGCTAATGCTACACTCTATTCATACCAACCTGCTGTCTTGGAGGTCTACATTCTGCTAACAATTCATTACTTTTCACAATACATCTAATAAGATATGGCTTGTCATTTTTAAAAACCACCTTACATCTCAGCTTCCAAATGTTCCAAAGCAGAACAGCACTTAACACCAACTTATCACTGCCATTATCATCCTTCTGAAAAGATTCACTCATATCCAGTACCCATTTATCTAAAGTGGTCAGCCCTTCCTTTGTTATTTTTAAACCCAATTCACTACCAAACCATACACATTGTACCCAGGGACATAATAACAACATATGTTCAAGAGTCTCAGGTTCACAATAGCAAATAGGACACAATTCATCAGTTTTTACTTTTCTGTTGACCAAATTAGATTTAGTAGGCAGTAAGTTTCGAAGTTTTTTCGAGAGAAATACCTTAATCTTGGGTGGTAAAGTTAGCTTCCAAAGCTTCTTATCCACAGAATGAGAAGTTGTAGCTTTTCTGGTATTTGCTGCAGCTTGTTTCAAAGCCTGATATCCCACCCTCACTGAATAAACTCTATTTTCAACTATTGGCCAAATGTATCTGTCCTGTGACCCTTTACCACATAAAGGAGTTTCCTCAATCATTTGCTTTTGTTCACTAGTTAGAAAGTCACTCACAGCCTCCAGTTTCCACCTTTCAGCTTAAGTATCAATCAACTCCTCCACTTTCTTAAGGGCACTTGCAGGTAGTCCCTCAAGTTTAGCAACTGATATGCCCTGAATCCATGGCTCATCCCAAATATTAATACTTCTGCCAGCCACAAATTTCCACTGAATATGTTGCTTCAAGAAATCCCTCCCTTCCAACATACTAGACCAAAGCCAGGAGGCCCTTGAGCCTTTCTTAGCCTGTAAACATGAAGTTTTAGGGAAATATAACCCTTTCAACACCCTTGCCCATAAAGCAGTTGAATTTGTAAATAATCTCCAACACTGCCTTGCAAGCAAAGCAATATTCAAAAGCTGCATATCCTTAAAACCCATGCCTCCAGCACTTTTACTCTCTGTCATCTTTATCCAGCTAGCCCAATGAATTCTGTGTTCATTATCCTTCTACCCCCACCAGTAATCAGCAAGCGCAACATTAATTTCATCACATGTTTTTTTAGGAAACTTGATACACAACATAAGGTAGATGGGCATAGCACAAGCAACAACTTTTATAAGTATTTCATTTCCCCCTTGACTGAGAAACTTTGTCTTCCATCTGTTAATCTTCTTAATGATTCTTTCTTTGATTAATTCCACTGCTCTTCTCTTTGCCTGTCCCTAGAAATTAGGCAGCCCCAAATAAGTCCCAGGATTATAAGCTTCAGGAATTCCAAATAGCAACTTCAATTCATTCTGCTTGTCTACAGGTGTATTGGAGCTGAAAATAATGCTTGACTTAGATATATTCACCTTCTGTCCTGAAGCTTTACAGTACTTATCAAAAAGATCAAACAAAAATGATACATCAGCAGCATCAGTAGGCAAAAAAAATAAGGCATCATCAGCAAACAGTAAGTCGGACAAGACTGGACAATCTCCTACTAACCTAAGACCCTCTAACTGCCTAGACTCAATGGCCTGATTGACCATTCTAGACTGAACATCCACCATAAACAAAAACAGGTAAGGGGATAGAGGATCCCCTTGCCTAAGACCTCTAGATGGAGTTATAAGACCTAATCTCTTACCATTGACATTGAGATTATAAGTAACAGAGGAAATGCACTCCATGATCCACCTTATCCAAGTTGAATTGAAGCCCATTTTCTCCATAACTTTCTTCAAAAATATCCACTCCACTCTATCATATGCTTTGGCCATATCAAGTTTCAAAGCTAAACCATACTTCTGCCTTTTTCTAATCTTCAAATTGTGAAACACTTCACTTGCCACTAGAATATTATCCTGTATTTGCCTCCCCTCCACAAAACCACTATGGTTGCAAGTAATGATTTCACCCATGTACGCCCTCAATCTCTCAGTCATGATCTTAGAGATTATCTTGTAGATGAAGTTACAGCAGCTAATAGGTCTGAACTGGTGTATTAGAGCAATGAGAGTTAGCTAAAGTACTTTGTGTGAATTTAGAGATGTTTTTATACTACTATTACGTTGCTCTCAGGAATAAAATATCTAACTTTATACAATTACTTTACCAATATGTACAAGATAATAAAAAAAACCTCATCTAATTGGATATTTGATTCCAATAAGGTGATCTAGATTATGGTAGAGCAGATGAAGGAGAAGCTCAATTATTGTTGGTATATAGTAGGATATATTATGACAGTCTTTTCTGTGTTAGACTTGAGATATAAGACGGAGGGAGTTAATTTTTAATATGACATGTTATATAGTGATTGAGCTCAAGAGCATATTGATATCATTAAATAATTTTGGAATGATTTGTTTAATGATTATCAACTAAGATTAGAAAACAAATCATGATCACAGTAGTTTAGCTCCAAGTTTAGGTTCAGCTTCTTTTAAGACCACCGTGAAACCCTCATTTTGTAAAATTCATGAAAGAAAAATGGGTTATGAATTTTTACAATATGATAAAGTTGGACAAAATTTTGATGGCAGATTGTATAACCAAAGTTGAAGGTGTGGAGTTTGATGTATTGCTATGGTAGAAAAAATATAGAAGTGATTTGTCGATCATGATAGTATTTACACAAGATCTTATAGCAATCACATCTTTTACTATTACTTTAGAGTCTGTTTTTAGTACTAGCAATCCAATAATTAATCTTCACCATGCTCGACTTCATCCTAGTAATATAAAAGTCTAATATATGCTTGAAGTTGGTTAGATGATGAAAATATTAAGAGTAAATTCTATTCCTTGTGAAAAAACAATTTTGTCTTTATTCTTTATGATATTGTCTTTTAATATTAATAAAAGTACTAGTACGAAGGAGATTATCATTTAACTGAATTTTTTTAAAAAAAATATTTGATGATAAAGGCATATTTAATTAATAGTTATCATGTGTTTGATATTGATTTATACAATTATTACATTATAAGGCATAATTTACACAATAATGTTTCAACATATAGACAAAGTGGTGCAAACTATCCACGACCCTAATTATAATAATTATCTATTCCCTTTTCTCTAGTGTGAGTTTGTTATCTTTAATCTTTATTTCTTGATTTACTTATTTTTTGCATATGATTGCTTTGTTTTTTGATAATTGAAGATATGATTATTTACTTGTATATTTTTATGCAGATTCTAAATTGTTGCCTCTTCCTATTTATTTAACTTCAATCTTTACTCTCCATTCTCTAACTATAATTGATAATTTCATTTAGAATTTTTGTAAATTGTATCATTTAAAATTTGCATAATATTATCATGATAATATTCTTTTATTTTGATAATAAAATAATTTTTCTAATATATATAGCATTCATCATATGTATGCTTAGATTGTATAATTATAAACAAAAACATTTAAAGTGCAAACTAATATCAAAGCCTATAATACATATGTTTTCGATCATTTATATGGATTGCTATTTATTTTTAAACCAAGAATGATTTTAGGATTTTAAAGATTCCATTAATTATCTTTTATATTATAAACAGATTCAATCGTGATTATATGCTCTAAAATTTTAGATACAACATAAGTATTATCACTAATTTCTATATCATATTAAGCAACTTATATTTAAGTATAATTAATTAGAAGCAATTGTGATAATTACATAAATGTGACATTTCTCATATAACATCTTTTAGCTCACTTTCTTTTAAAAAATTAGTTTGAACTTATCCATTTTAAAATTTTATGTAGTGTTAATATATTTTTTGAAAACCTATTTTTATTAAACAATTATGTTAATTAAATGAACATAACATTTTTCAAATAACATCTTTTGATTCACTTTCTTTAAAAATAATTTTAATTTGAACTTATTCATTTCAAAATTTTATATAAATTTAATATATTTTTAAAATTTCATTTTTATTAAACAATTGTGTTAATAAATGAATTTTACATTTCTCATATAACATTTTTACTTTCTTTAAAAATAAACTTAATTTGCACTTATTCTTTTCAAAATTTTCTGTACATTTAACGTATACATTAAAAAAAAGTCATTTTAAACAACCCATTAAAAAAATAAAACTTTTTAAATTAAAAACTAAGCTAGGCCTAAGCCTAATCGAACTTTAGGTCCGATAGGATTGATTGGGCCAAGGCTCCAATTATGCAAGTTCTAAACTAGCTCGATCCACTACCCACGCTGCTTTTCATACCTCCATTAATACTTAAGCCCTGTTTAGTTGAAGGGTTAGTAATTGAACGAAATGAAACGTAACACATTTTCATTACTTAGTTGAAGGTTTCATAATAGAATGAGATGGAAGCAGAGGTTTCATGTTATGTTCCATTCCATCCTAAACAGTGAAAATAAGAAACCTTCGATTCGGAAGGTTTAGGATGAAACTTAAGTTAATAAATACATACTACCTAATATACCCTCAATAATTTTTCTTAATATTAATTATTTCTTCTAACCATAACCCCCTTTTCTCCAGACTCATTTATTACGATCCACAAAATTTGTATTTAATTAAATTTTATATTATTTCTTCTTACCCTAATAATAATATTTTTATATTATTAATAATAAATTGTATATAATTAATAATATAATAAAATTTTTGTTAATGAAAAATATAAAAAATATT
>JANSVA010000009.1:700495-714803 GCA_025504915.1 Erythroxylum reticulatum | reverse complement strand
TAATAAATTGTATATAATTAATAATAAAATAATAAAACTTTTATTATTTTAAAATAAAAAATATAAAAAAAAAAGTTATTTGTCACGGTTGAGATTTAAACTGTAACTTTTTAATTGAATATAATTTTGTTTTAAAATCATAACGTTAAATGTTTTTAACAACTATTTTAATATTAGAGATATAATATTCATTTATTATATATTACATTCTATTTCATCTATCTTCTTAATAATATTTTACTATATTATATTATGAGTCCTTTAATCTCTCGTGAATAACTTTTCACTATATTAAATTCCGTTATATCATAACTCCTTTGATTATGTAAGATCGTATTCTATTAATTACCATCCACCCAAACGTATATATGGAACCTTTTGTTTGTGGAGTTAAGCAGGTATGGTAAGAACTCTTCTTATCATAATAAATCCGAAAGGCAACGAATAGTTGCTTGTTCAAGCACCGAAATCGAGTATCGGGCACGACCTTTGGCCATGACAGAACAAGCTTGGATATAACATCAAGCTTCTTTGTCTGTTTGGCTTCTTCTTCTTAATCTGAAATAAGCATAAGTGGAGAAGCAACCTGTTCATGTTTTACAGCGAATCTGAGAGTACATGAGAGCTGGACCAAACTTTAATCTTTTCTCAACTCGAAAGCCTCATCTTCGACAGTCTCGTGTAGCTGCCTCTCAGATTCATAATGTAGCCAGCCAATTGAAACGTTGTTCCAGTTTAAAAGAGCTAGAATCTTTATATGCCACCATGGTCAAGACCAGCTCAAATCAAGATTGCTTCTTCGTGAATCAATTTATTACGGCTTGTATCTCCTTCAGTCGTGTAGATTACTCTATTTTAGCCTATTCCCAGATGGAGAATCCCAATGTATTTGTCTATAATGCAATGATTAGGGGTTTTGTTGAGTTCGATAAGCCAATCCAAGCAGTTGAAATTTATGTTAGCATGTTAAGAGCGGAAGTTTTGCCCAGTAGTTACACGTTTTCGTCGTTGGTGAAAGCCTGTAGCTTGTTATCTGAATCGAGGTTTGGCGAAGCTGTCCATTGTCACATTTGGAGAACCGGGTTTCCAGCCCATTTGTTTATTCAAACTTCTCTTGTTGATTTTTATTCAAACATTGGCAGGATGGAAGATTCAAAGATGGTATTCGATGAAATGCCTCAAAGAGATGCTTTTGCCTGGACTACATTGATTTCTGGTTTTGTGCGGAATGGGGATTTGACTTCTGCAAGGAGGTTGTTCGATGTGATGCCTGAAAGGAACATAGCTACTTGGAATGCTTTGATTCATGGCTATGCAAGACTAAGAAACGTGGAATTGGCTGAAGAGTTGTTTTATCAAATGCCTGAGAAAGATGTTATTTCATGGACAACCATGATCAGGTGTTACACTGAGAATGAAAAATTTAAGGAATCATTGCAAGCTTTTAATGAGATGACGAAGATGGGAATTAGCGCTGATGCAGTGACTATGGCAACTGTGATTTCAGCATGTGCTCATCTTGGGGCCCTTGACCTTGGGAAAGAAATACATTATTATGTAATTTCTAATGCGTTTAAGCTTGATGTATACATAGGGTCTGCATTGATTGATATGTATGCCAAGTGCGGGAGTCTGGACAGGTCCCTTCTGCTGTTCTACAAGTTGCAAAAGAAGAACCTCTTCTGTTGGAATGCAGTGATTGATGGTCTTGCAGTTCATGGGTATGCAGAAGCCGCCTTGGCAATGTTTGTAAAGATGGAATGGGAGAAGATTAAGCCAAATGGTGTTACGTATATTAGTGTTTTGAGAGCCTGCACTCACGCAGGACTTGTTGAAGAAGGCCGTAGAAAGTTTGAGAGTATGATATGTGATTATTCCATCCCTCCTGAAATTGAACACTATGGTTGCATGGTTGATTTATTGGCTAAAGCTGGCTTACTTGAAGAAGCACTGGAGTTGATAAAAAATATGAGCTATGAACCAAATGCTGTTATCTGGGGTGCCTTGCTGGGAGGATGCAAACTTCACAGGAACTTAATGATTGCCCAAATCGCTGTCGACAACTTGATGGTTTTGGAACCAGGGAATAGTGGGTATTACAGCCTTCTGGTTAACATGTACGCTGAAGTTAACAGGTGGGGTGAAGCTGCAAAAGTGAGAGTAACCATGAAGAATCTAAGGATAGAAAAGACCTGTCCTGGGGCCAGTTGGATTGAGATGGAAAGAAAAATATATCGGTTTGCAGCATCTGATAAATCTCACCAATCTTCTGATGAGATTTGCTCGATATTGTATGAATTGGATGGTCAGCTAAAGCTAGCAAGCTATGCGCCTGAATTTTCCTCAATGCTGTAGCACAAGTATGAACATGTGGAAAGTACCTTCTCACATTTTTGCTTTTTACTACAATCACGAAATGTTCTTGTTTTAGATTCCTTGCAATAACATTGACAACATATAGTGATGTCTGTTGGTGTTGGCCAGCACAAGGTAGGAATGCCATAAATTCTTGGGTTAGTTTTTTCAGCTAGTTAGGATCAGGGTAAATTTGAATTATATGTCGGGTGAAAAGCAAGAGGATTCTAGATTAACGAGCTTATGTAAACAGAGTTAGTATTTTAGCTGCGTTCGTTGTCTGCAAGTTTGTTGTTCTCATGATAAACAACGTTATATATATATATATATATATGACAGGTTAAATTTGGACAGGCTGTACCTCGATAAGTTACGGGCTGACCCATCCCAACCATAGGCCACACTACTCCCCGGCTACTGATGTCCTTGTTACCAAGATTATTACTTACATTTTCTGTTAATATTTTGTATTGAGCAGGCGGTTAAGTTGATGGCCCTGGCTAGGATGTCTATTCAACGTCCAAGAGCAATAGATTGCCAATGACCAGTCATGTCCTATCTTTTTGAGCATATCTTGATCAGAAGGTGCTTTGTCAGACTTCATGTTACAAAATATGGATGTGAGACATTACTGACATATTTAATGGTATCCTGTTCATTGTCAGATTAACCTTCAAAACCTGTTCTCGGGACCGGGTCACCAGAAGTGCATGAAATTCCACATTGGGCTTTTGTAAAGCAGGTAAGTACGTTTGAGCTTTGAGGACTTCAGTCAACAAATTTTGGTGCTTCCACTCACATTTCTTTCCTCCTCCGAAGAAGGCAGTCAAAGAGAATGATGGGTGTTATCCAAGCTGAGCAGCTGGGATTATCCAAATGTCAGATATCATATGAGGTACTAGATTAAACAATTGTCTCAAATGGTGACTGTGTTGATTGGATATAAGTGAATAGAAAGTTCCTTCGTGGGTAATACGAAGAAACTATGATTCTGCTTTCAAGGATGTTATGCATAACTGATTCGAAATGAAGAATTACGCAGGTTATGTTTGAAGGCAGTCTTTTACAAGTACTAATAAGCAAATGTCTGTCAATATCTTATGGTTGCAAAGGTAGGCTTCTAATCAATCACCAACTTTTGTTTACAGTTACATCCGAATGATGCTTGTGGAATATAAAAACCGTAATGAATAAGTGACAAAGAGCAGCTTCCACTTGCAAGTTGTTTGGAAGTCTCTTCTTCAGCGTCAAAAGACAAATATTTTACTTGGAAAGAATTAGAATCGGCGATAGATGAGTTAGAAAAATGCATGAGACGCAAAAGGTGAATGTTGTAATTCATAAAAGCAATATTTCTGAAGCCATCTATAACTCAAAATCTTAATATCCCCCAAGAACCAATTGCTACTTTCGTGAAACAGTATCATATCAAGTACAGAATTAGACTGAGGCTGCTGCAATCTTGCAGGAAACATCTACTAAGAATGCCTGCATCTATAGTCAACAAGACTTCCCTGAATCTATTAATGTGCATGCAGCTTCTGGCTGGATGAAGAAATAGGCCAAATGCAATCAGTTGACAAACAATTAATTGAAGTCATTTTCATGAGTCTAGCACCTGATCCAATGGTCTAACTGTACCATGCAGAACCAAATAATCTACTTCAGCTGCCTTATCCTACATATATATCATTGCTTGCAAAGTAACCATTCACATTCACATAAAACTTCATACAACTGTTGTGCAGTTCAAAAATAGCACAACAGATGAAGATTCTTACCTGCTTATACTTCCAAACCTGAATTATCAACTTGGTCTATATATCATCTATATTCAACAAAGACTACAATCCTGTCTCACACTCAATGTGGACCTCAAATGATTAGAAAATGTCACAAGCTGACATTTTTCAAGATTAACTCTGTAAAAAAATGTAATTGGGCAATTCAAATTGTAAACAAATAACATCACCAGTTTATTAACTCTGAATCATTAACCGATTCCACTGGAGATTCTCTCAGATAAGTCTGAAGCAAGTGCATGCATGTTGCTCTCATGACAAGCAGTCATAAATGCTGCCAAAGTCACATGATCTACGTTGCACACCTTGTCCAATAATTTATGGAAAAACAATACAGCAATGCCAACTTTCTTCTCACTACAAAGCTTCCTAATCAATATATTAACCGTTCGAATCCAGAACCTTTTGTCTAGCCTCTCTAAGATGATCACTGCTGTAGCAGAATCATCTTGATTACAATACTCATAAGCTAATGTTAGCCTTGTAACTTCGCATGGCACCAGCCCTTGGTCAACCATGGTTTCATACAGCTCTCGAGCCTCATTCAACATAGACTCTTTGCACAACCCGCTTATTAAAGCTCCATAAGTAAGATTATCTGGCATGCAACCATGAACATTCATCTCATGGAAGAACTTTATAGCTAAATTGACATTTACCGCTCGACAATATCCACAAATCATGGATGTAAATGTTTCTTTAGTTGGAACTAATCCAAGTCCAACTAATTCCTCAAAAAGTTTCTCACATTCCCCCATTCTCTTTTTCCTACTGAAGAAAGCAATCAGAGTATTGTAAGTATAAATATCAGGTGGCAAGCCAGATTTGAACATCTTAGTTAACAAAGCAAGAGCTTGTTTATCATCAGCTCGCCTACAATGTTCAGATATGAGAATTGTATATGTTACTGCATCAACTTTCAATCCACGTTCCATTCCCCTTATCAGCAGTTTATATGCCTCTTGAATCCTTTGTTTTTTACAGAGTCCATCAACAAGTGCATTGTACGTGACAATTGTTGGATTGAAGCTTTCTTTTCCCATTAGATCCATCAACTCATATGCTCTACCAAAATTACCAGCCTTGCTGTGGCCTTCAATAAGACAAGTGTAAGTCTTGGTGTTCGGAACTAATCCTTGTTCTTTCATTCTGCTAAATAACATCTCTGCTCTATTCAGCTTTTCTTCTTTGCAATACCCAGAGATCATTGACGTATAGGTATGTACATTTGGCTTGTAATGATCACTTCTAACAAGCTTAAGAAAGAGCCTGAATGCTTTTTCAGTCCACCCCTTCTTGCACAGTCCATCAATTAGTGATGTGTGAGTGTACACATTTGGTTTCCATCCTTTCCTAACCATATCCTCCAACATCTCAAATGCTTGCTTAATCCTACCCATTTTGCACAATCCATCAATTAAAGAGGAATAATTGATCAGATTTGGTTTTAAGCCCATTTTAACCCATTTGTCAAAATACCATAACACTCTGTTCACAACACCTTTCTTAGAAAATGTGCTCATAATCAAAGTACAAGTAGCATTATCAACAGTTAAACCACTCTCAACCATATCCTTCAACCACCTGTCTGCATCTGAAACTCTACCCATTCTACAGTAACAAATAACCATCAACTTATAAGAGCTAGAATCAGGAAACAACCCATTCTGACACATGTCATTGAAAACATTCTCCGCATAATCAACTAAGCCCATCTCACAAGCAACTCCAATGGCACAATTCAGCGTCCTAGCACTCAATCGCAAGCCATGTTTTTGCATCTCGAGAACCATACAAACAGCCTCCTTTAACATTCCAACCTCAGCAAAATTTCTCATCAAGTGATGCATCACCTCGTTGGCTCTCTCCAAATTGCCATTAGCAATAAAAGAAGTTGCACAGACGATGTATAACCTCATAAAGTGCCTAAATTTAGGAAACCTTACGGCCCAATTGAAGAAACTCAAAGCCACCATCGAACCCGCTTCATTTGCAAGGGAAGCAACAATTGTAATAGCATGTTCATGAGTCAAAGAATCAGGGTCAACCTCGAGATGGAGATGTCTTTGCTGGAAGTAGGATTCACAAATCAGTGAACAAATGGACCTAACCGGAGACGAGGGTGCTTGTGGTGACGGAGGCGATAGTGAAGATGGGGTCTGATCATTGTGATTGGAGCTATGGTAATAGCGTGTGGGATTAAGAGAGAGGAAGCACAGAAGAGGGTTGTAGCAGAAAGCAGTGGGAAAGAAGACTTTGTTTCTCAGTGCAAAACTGAGAAGAGAGACCATGAAGGTTCCAACTTTCTGTTGTGTATTTTTGGAGAAAACTAAAACCAGCAAAAGCCATTAAGAAAACCACAAAGTTACCAAAGCAGCAGCCATTAAGAAACAAACTCTTAACTCCATAGTCCAAAGTGAAGCAAACCTCACCAGTTTCAATCTTATAGCTTTCCTTTGTTTTCGCGTGACATCGTATGAGTGATGAATCTCTTTCCTTCTTTCTTGATACAGCGACACAGAGATGCCGTTTTGCCCACCTTTCCTTTTTCTTTTTACACTTTCTTCTCCAAGATGTCGCGTTGCAGTTATGCCTTTTCACAAAACAGTCCCCTCAATTATATTATTTTCCAAACTAGATCTTTCTTTTCATTTATGACGCTTCTTTTTTTATATATATATTCGTTTTCAGGTCCTAATGTATTTCTAAATCCCAAATTAGGCACTGAGTTTCCTTTCAATTTCAATCATTTTAACTTTTCTGGTTACCTAATTAAGGATCAAATCAAACTAATTTCGTAATTGATCCCCAATAGGTTAAAATAATCCTTTCACCAGTACGTCTTCCAAATTTCCCTTACTCCTAATTCCCCTCAAATATACTCTATTCACAATTAACTTTTAATTCAAGTTAAATAAAATTGCCAATTGCCAATTGCCAACAACAATTACATTACAAACAAAATCATAGAAATGAAAACTTAAGACATGCTTGGACGCTAGGAATTAAGGATTTGATGCATGATCCAAAGACAGCAATGATATCTATCAAAATGGGCAACCTTGCCTTAGTCTTGTCAAATATGAATTGGACGCACCAAAATGATGATGATTAATGAAAACATGCAGGCCCTCATTATCAATCTTCAAAAGCTTATATTTCTCAAACTCCTTAAGCTTATATATAATCACAATAACTGGCCATGGCCAATTATTGGTTGCTTGACTAGTGATAACTTCATTCTCTCACACACTTTAAGTGTTTAAATTTGCTTGCCATTATAAATGATATGCAATATGGAAAAGGGAGTCTATATTGGTTTAGTAATTAAAAGGAAACGAAATTTTGCATCAATCAATACAAATACGACACATTAGACAACACTAGTAATCAAAAATGATAAGTAAAACAGAAACAAAGTCAAATACTATAGAATGATATCAATACAATGTCATGAATACTGTACCAATACCATTATCAGATTTAGTTCTAGTACAGTATGATATAGTTACCACTCAATACTAGGTACCCTTTTGACTAGTTTTTTAAAATTACAAATTAATTCATGAATTTCTTAAAATCACAAAATAATTCTTCAATATATTGTGCTATATAACATTTAGTTTTACATTAACCATGTTCCCAAAATTATAATGATATAAATTTGAAATAACAATTATCTATTTATTTATATTAATATTATTTTTCACATATAAATAATAACCATAATTAATATAAAAAAAGATGATATATAACTAAGGAGAACGCAAAGTACTTAAAATGTTATAATTTCATCATATAATAAAGAATAATTACATCAAAACATCAAATAAGTATTATAACAAAAGTTTGTGCCCAGGAACATAACCAAATAGAAGCAAAACTTGGAACAAAAATATTTACAAATAAAAGTTTATACTTATATTACATATACATAATTTAACATATGCATCAAATATAAATGAAATTAAAAGAATAGAAGAAGGAAAAACCAGAAACTTCATTTAATCAAATATCCTCTTAAATTGTATTGATCTCAATTCTCATTTAGTACAAAATTTTCGTCATTGAGAGGAGTCTTATCATCGTCATTATTTAAACTCATTGCACCAAATGACACGTTAATACTTTCTCATCTAAGATTATCTTTCAAGTCACCCTCTTATATCAAAATTGGTTCCTTAGAAGCCTAAATTGCTAAAAGATCAATACGATCAAAGGAAATTAGATTTATAGAACTACTTGTTATATTAAGAGCTTAGTAAGCAAATAAAATTAAATTATAAGAAATTAAAATTAATTAGATTCAACTTAATAATGACAATAACTTATCATTCTTGAAGCTTTAAATTGTATTGAAAAAGACTAAGTCGTTCAATCTTTTGTGTTCCAATCTATTCCTCTTTCTTGTAATGGATGAATTTAAGTGTGCTCTAATTTCTCACACCTTATTACACTCATACATTGACTTATAATTCAAATTGCAAACTTTTGCAATATTGAAACACCACTTTCGAATTAGTCTCATTAAGCAACTGTAAGATAATAAAAGTAACCTTATAAACAAAATAAAGTAATGATTAATTTCCAACAAGTAACTAAAGTGAAAAATAAATGTCTAGATTAAGTTTGTCTCTTTAACGAATAACAATTAACATTCCAAAATCAACAAAAGTATCCTTATAAACCTCTAATTATAAGCTTAAGAGATCAGGCGTCATCCCATGAGGATCGATTATTGTAATAGTTAATAAGATTCCCCTATTAACTTTAGCTTTCTTTATAAAACTTGGTCTAAAATAAACACTAGGATTTAAAAATGACCCAGCTGCAACCAATAGAGAATAAAATTGCATTTCCCATTTCTCATTGCTGACTGTAAGACAAGGTATGTATAAATAGTACCTATGTTTCATATTAGCCTTAATTATTTCCTTCGCCCTCCTTATAGCATCATAAAACTAACTCATTGTTGCCTACTTATCACTATCAACCAAATAAAGTATTCTTACTAAAGGCCAATAAACTTAGAAGACAAACTGACATTGAGACTAAAATTAATGATCTTAAATTGATAAGAAATTAGTCGTAAATTTTGTAATAATAGGACGATACAAATTCTTACTATTGGTCAAATTCTTTCTCGTGAATTTTAGGACCCATGTATGATTATAGATGAATTTGATCATTATTTTTTGCTTTCTACACAATTTCATCAATGATAGGAAAGAATTATACCTGCTTTGCAATCTTTTTCTAACTGTTTTATAAGCATAATCATGTCAGTAATGAAGTTAACAATATTTTTTAGCCCAACTTCCTTCACAACTTCTTTAAATATTTGAAACAGAGTATCAACATTTCTATCAAGGCTAGATGCATAAATAAACTTCAAAAACATGGCCCCTTATTAGAGTAAAACAAAAAATTGCTAAGAGGCTCATGTCTTCTATTTGTCCATCCATTATACATGATTGAATACCCATAAGTTGCCCAAGTCATTCTCCATTCATCCAAATAACTATTTCATAAATTGAGATGCTCAGAAGTTTGCCTCTGTAGTTATTAACTGAAGGAGTTTTATATCCTAGATAGTAAAAGGTAACAACATCTAATATAGGCTGGTAATAATAAAACTGGACAACATTGAATGATATACCTAAATTATACCATTATTTAGTCATTGCCACATACAGATTTAGAGTCACTTCTTTAAATTTTAAGACAGAACCGTACAAATTGAAGACTTTGCTCTAGGAGTTGTTTGTGATGTAAAAAGTTAGATATCTATCCTTTTCTTTTCCTCAACAACATTTCCTTCTTTTTAGGTAATACAACCACCTTCAACATCTTCACTATTATCACAACCACCGGAAAAGAACTTCTACCACTAATTTCGTAATTCAGTCTTTGCCTTTTATCTTTCTTATACTATTACAACCACCTTCAACATGTTCACTATTATCACAACCACTGGAAAAGAACTTCTACCACTAATTTCGTAATTCAATCTTTGCCTTTTATCTTTCTCATACTAGTATTCTTTAAGAAAAGTTTTTATTTTTCATTTCACTTCATAACTCACTTTTTTACGAGGCTCAACATCACCTTTGATCCTAACTAAATGCTTATTTAATCTTGTGATTCTTCCTCCTTTCAAATTCTTATTACAATATAAACAAATAGTATAGTTCTTCATTTTAGCAACCAATCTAGCATAAGTTCAAGCTAGATTATCAAATCTTCCTAAAGTGGTTGAATTATAAGAAGTACTTGAACTTCCCTCTATATATCTGTAAAAATAAATGAAGACATATTTTAAAATTAATTTAATAACCTCATATCAAAATTATACTGTGTAAAATAATAAGAAGAAATAGAGCGAAAATAGTTTCTTAAAAATCATATGATATAGACATGCAAGTAAACTTCGTAAACTTGTATAAATAATTCCTTAAGAAAATTCAATGCTTAAGGACATTATATCCAAGAAATTCTCATATTTCTTAACCCAAAATTCAAATATGTATATTGATTGTTGTACTTTCATAACTATAACTCATTTAATATAATTAAATAATTCAAATATAAAGTCACAACTACAACCCTTTGTGTGATTACATAATTCAACCCTAAAGTCACAACTATAACCTATTTTGTATATTATATTATGCATACATAAACTCACAATTATAACCTATTTTGTATGACTACATGATTTAACCATAAACTCGTAACTATAACTCATTTTCTATAATTACATAATTCAACTATAACTTACACGTGATTATATAATTCAACCATAAACTTATTTCTATAAATTCAATCTAGATAATCACATAAATTAACCATAAAGTCACAAATATAACTCATTTTGTGTGATTATATAATTCAAACATAAACTCACAACTATAATCTATTTTGTATAATTATATGATTCAAGCATATACTTATAACTATAACTCATTTTGTATGATTACATAATTCAACCATAAACTCGTAACTATAACTCATTTTGTATAATTAAATAATTCAATCACAAACACATCTACAACTTAACTTATGGAATCACATGATTCAAACATAAATTAACTAACACCATTTTGTATAACTATAAAATTCAATTTGTAATATATAACCCAATTTATAATGAAGACTAACATTTTATTCAATATGTCTCAAATTTAAGACAATAACACAAACTATAATTCAAGATTAAATCCACAAATTCCAGAATCCAGACAATAGAAAAGAACATCCAAAACACACACACTATAAGTATGAGTGTATAACATAAGTCACACAACACAAAATCAGTCAACTCAAGCACATGATTTGACATTTTGATTTTTGCAACCTTGAGGTTTGATTATCTACTTAACTAGGACGGTAGAGGAGTGATTACGGGGTGCGACAGCGAGAGAAAGTGAGACAACATGGATTGTTGGTTGTGAGGTGCGATTATGAGAAAGAGTGAGGTGACTAGGAATGATGTAGTGACAAGGTTGTGGAGTGCAACATTGTGACTACGATGAAGGATGATGAAGAGGCGACGGTGGATATGACTGGCAACAAAACATGAATGAGGGTTGTGATTGATTGCAAAATACGATAGACAGACGAGGTAAAAAGGTGGCCAAAACATGAATAATGTAGGGTTTTTTTTCTTTTTTCAATTTAGTCCTTATTTTTAAAAATCTTTTATTTAACCTAATATTCAATTGATATTTTGAACACCAATTAATACTAGTCGATACTAGCTGAAAAGACCAATATAGGCTGATATCATAGGTAAGTACAATATTGGTAATTTCAGTACCATTTTTCGAACAAGATGACATATACTGGCTGATACGGGACGAAAACATAGACATTGTATTAATGACATTATCACAAGGGGCCAAAGATATGTTGCTTTTTTATTAAACATTTCAAACTTTATTTAATTCGTATTTAATTGTCTTTTAGATTTCTATGATGTTTTGAATATCAAAAATCCTAAAAAGGCAAATGTTTCTCTTATGTCATCTATATTTGTTAACTTGAAAAGATCTTGAAAGAGTAAATTTATAGTAAGGAAAATAAAAATAAGATCCCAATGCATATTTCATTAGCATTTAGAGAAATGTAGAAATTAAGAAGAAATAAAATTATGCTCTTGAAATAAGAGAAGATGGAAGAACAACATCAATTAAACAATGATTTGGGAGATGCTTAACAAAAACTTATTAACCTTTGTGCCAAGGAGCAACCGTTGTTCTCAATACAAAAAAGTATCAAAAAAATCCGATTGCTGCAATTATAGAAAAATAAATTTTAAAAATAAGAAAATACAACAATATCAAAATAATCACATATTTGTGGTTTGTTTCTTTTTTTTTTAATGGGTTAAAAGAACAAATTGTCCCCTAACATTTTTTAACAAATTTAAGTTAGTTTATTCCGTTATTTATGGTATCTCTCTATATCTTAATATTTTAAAAAAGGTATCGGTGGCATCCTAAATACAATTAGAGTTGAGTTTTTGGTAGGTTTTAATATATGAGTCATTAATATAACTTATATGATATTACAATTAGATAATTTGGACTCACTAGACAATGATATGATCTTTAAAATAAGCTTTTTAAATGTATGATTTTTTTTACTTTAACGTTTTTAAAAAAATGTCTCTACGTTATTTTTATTATCACTTTTTTTAAAAATTAAATTTCAGTTAATTTAGCCAAATTATAGAGATTTAATTAGTTAGGTCCTAAAAAAATGACCAAATAGTAACGATAGAAAAGTCTCCCTCTAAAAGAAATCTAGTGCTTCAAAGAGTTGCAATGTGTATTATTTTAGCGAGATTAAAATGCAAAGTATTGCAAATGATACAAATTAATATTAATATTAAAATAATAAAAAAATTATTTATAATTTATGTAAAATGTTAAGGTGAAAATTATAAAAACGGGGAAAGAAATGTGACCTTAATTATATGATTTGTGTTATGATAAATGAATAAAAAACTAAATCTAATTGATTGATTCAACTGTGAAAACTTTGAACCAACTAATTTTTTAATCTAATTTTTAACTTTCCAGTCAAGTTACTTTAATAATCATTATTAATAAAAATTGACAAGTTTATTAATTAATCAGTTGATTTTTGTTAGAGATGACAATTTTTGACCAATGGACCTAAATTTAGTTATTTTAATGGGCCAATCTATTCGCTAGGTCCAAGCTTAAGCTAACTTGATATCTAATTATTCTACGCAAAACGACATTATTTTATTTGGAAGAGTTATATCTCAGGTAAGCCTAAGCTTGAGTCTGGGTAGCTCAAGCCTGGACCTAATTAAAAAAATTACGTTGTTTTACATTTTAATTTTTAAAAATTATTTTAAAAGAATTGGCATAGTTATCTCACGAGTCAATTCTAATTTTCGTAAACTAATCAATTTTTATAGGATAAAGAAATCAATTCATTTTCATTTAAGATTCTTCTTTTTAATTAAACTTTAAATTAAGGATAACCTCCTTTAATTATATTTTAATTTTTATTTAATTTTTAGTATAATTGATGTAATAGCTGCTGGAAATTTTAAATCTTTCTTACAATTTTAGTGCCTGTTTGGTTGAGCTTTTGAAAGATAAATAAGCATTTTTTTCACCACAAAAGCTTTTTTTTAAGAAAAATGAGTGTTTGACTATAAAATAAAAAAGCACTATTTTAGTAGATATAACTTTTTTGGCAGCCCAAATACAGCTTTTTAAGAAGCTCAAACTTCTTAAAAAAGCACTTTTTCAGGTGAATTGTTTAGATCAATTAATGAACCTATTTTTTAGTCTATTTTACTCTTATGTTTTACACATAATTTTTACAATACCCACAAACTCATCGTCGTGTTTATTTTAGAATTTATATAATATTATTTGACTTTTTTGTGTTTTAATATTTATTTTTAATATTAATTTTACTTACGTTATAATCAATATAAAAGATTTGGTTAGATATATTTTTATTTATATTTTATATGATTTAAAATTATATAATAATTAATATATTATGCTTTACATATTATTTAAAATATATTATTTAATATACTTTAAATAATATTTATATGCATAAATAATTTTTATTACAAAATAAAATATAGTTAAAAT
>JANSVA010000009.1:688560-700039 GCA_025504915.1 Erythroxylum reticulatum | reverse complement strand
TTTTTATTACAAAATAAAATATAGTTAAAATTAATAAAATTAATATTTATTTTTATGTTACTAAACAGTTTAATGTATGAAGTTTTTTTTAAAAACTATTTTTGAATTAATAGCTAAACAGTCAAATAATTTGCTAATTTAAAAAAAAACTTTATTGATAAAAATTCTACTAATAAAAATTTTACTGTTATAAATATGCCCAAATAAGCACTTAATTTTTCTGTCCCATTTTTTTGAGATTGCTTCACATTGAAACATGATATCAACCAAACAGCAGGCACACTGTCACTTGTTCGGTTCCCTCCCAACAAAACGCTTTCTCTTGTCTATCTCTGCTTCTCGAAAATCAAAATGCTTAAACTGAATGCGCTTCGACCCCCTCTTTCCCGATCCTTAAGCCTAACTCTTCACTGTCACTCCGTTTCGCCCCATAGGAATTATGCTACTTCGATAAGCAACAAGAAGCTCTTATTCCGTCAGCTTTTCGAGAAGGAATCTTCTACTTATACCTATTTGCTTGCCGACGTTTCTTACCGTGATAGGCCTGCTCTTGTAAGAAACCATCGCTCTTTCTATGCAATATTCTACTTACTACTTAAGTTTAGATTGTTTCTTTACTTGAAAAATTGACTTTTTTTCTGTAGTTGATCGATCCAGTTGACAAGACGGCGGATAGGGACCTGACCCTTGCGAAAGAATTGGGATTGAAGCTTATCTATGCTATTAACACCCACGTCCATGCAGACCATGTCACTGGCACTGGCTTGATAAAGGTCTCGGTTCAGTTTATTCCTTGATTGTGATGTGAGTTTATGGTGATCCATTTTGTTTATAAGATTGCAGAGTAAAGTTCCCGGTGTCAAATCTGTTATCTCTAAAGCGAGTGATGCAAAAGCTGACCTTCAAATTGATGCCGGAGATAGAATTTACTTTGGTGATTTGTTCTTGGAGGTATGTACCATCCATCTAAGTTTCAGCCAAGAGAGAGTATCTGGTTACTGATGTTGTCTATAACTGAACTGTTTAGAATTTGTATTAAGAGTTATCGTGTCTGACGGTTAGGGTATCAAAGAGGCAAGTTTCAACGAGGAAAGGCGGTTTATGCTATCATTTTAACCAAGTTTATTGGGCGTAATTGTTTGCTACTATTATTAAATTACGTTGCAAAATTACCAAATTTCTAGAAAGGACAACATATATAGAGGAGAAATTAAACCCATAATATTGCTATGTAAATGTTAGTAGAGCTTTCGATGGAGTTTTTTCAAGTCCTGTTAGTTTAATTGAACAACTACTTTCTAATTTGAAGTCTAAGGTCTCGTTTGATAATCAGTAATGAAGAGGTGAAAATGGAAATACAACCTGCATTTCTAACTTTCCCAGAATAGATAAGATAGAGAATGATAAAATTGGAATGAATCTTAAATAATCTCAGACTTTTGCTCCTAAGGAAGTGTAGGCATGCGCAGGAATGAAAGATCGAAAATAATGGATAAATATATTATTAGAATATTATCAAAATATTATCAAGATACTGATTCTTATCATAATATTATCATCAAATTATCTTTTATATTCATTTCTTTAATAATTATTTTATTTGTTTTATTGATATTTTTATTCTTATTGTAAAAATGTTCATAATTATTTAAAAATTAATAATTTATTTAATCATTAAAAATAATTTAATTATTTATTTTTTAAATAAAAAATTATAAATTAATGATAATATAAAATATTTAATTAATTATTTACAAAATTAATCACATAACAATTAAACATAAGTAAAAAAATTTCATTAACATTTTTAATATTTGATATCAAACACTAATATAACTATTAACTTCTATAATCTCATTCCTAGTGCTTGCATGTTAAACACGCATAATCAGTAATTCTATTCCTTTTTCGATTCCCACTTTTCATTCTCATTCTTATTTTTCATTCCAATTCTTTCATTATTGCTTATCAAACGAGACCTAAGAGTAGTGAAGCCTTTGGTTTAGAAATTAACAGTATATGTTTAAGTATTGGTTAAAGCAAGTAGCAGCAGTGTCATTCTAATTAGAGATTATCTTCTAGTGTTTTCTTAAATAAATGAGACCGATTAGTCGTCTAAAAGGTTATGCAAACAAATGGTCTAAAAGCAAAACTGGTACTTCTAATAAGACTTGCAATAAAATGCAATGGGTTATTACTTATACTATCACGGTTGTTGATACAAAGGTCACCTTAAGACTCAAACTTTTACCCACGCCAACACCCTTTGCATGACAATCTTATTTAGGTCTGCTTAATCAAGGTTTCAGCCTTCAATGGCCTTCGAAGTGTTTACCTCGCACTGATGTCATTAGAGGTCCTCATCCTCCACCATAACTTGGCATCACGTACCATGTACATTGCTGTGATTGACACCTTCTCCAAGTCTGCCACCTTTACCGCTACAAAGTACTGCTCCATGTTCTACAGAAAATTTTCGAGCTCTTTGGCACTCCACTTGCCATCAAAAACTTGTGGCTCTCACACCTTTACTATAGTACTTTCCACTTGGACACCCATCTAGTGCCTTGCCATCGCACACTTGAGCACCAACAGATCATAGCTCATCTCCTCACAAGCCTTCATCTGTTCCTCGAGCGCTTTCATAGTTGCTTGAAGCTCCCTCTCCAAGGCTACAATATGTTCCAACAAAGGAACCAGTCTCTCATTCGTCGGGGTTGGAGACTCAAGAATCGTCCCAATTCTGGTAACCCTTTCTGTCATATTATTTCCACCAACTATCGCTTTAGATTGGCTCTGATACCAGTTGATACAAAGGTCATCTTGAGACTCAAACTTTCACTGAAGTTGATTGCCAACACCCTTTGTACAACAGTCTCACTTGGGTCTGCTTAAGCAAGACTTCAGCTTTTAACGACTGTCGAAGTGTTTACCTTGCATACTCGAAGAAAAAATGCTACGGAAGTAATAAGAAAATAAAGGCAACAAGGAAATAAGAAAGATACGGTAAAACCAACCTTTTATTTTATTTTTCTTCAAAAGAATACAAGAAATACTCTCTTTGACTGAATGAGGAGAGCAAAACTCGAATGAGCTATATATAGACACTCTAACTTAGAAGTCAAGTTATGTTCAGAATCCCAATTAAATTGAACTGTCTAAGATCGTGCTAAGATCACGTCTATCTATATCATATTACATCACGTGGACCAATTGGATGACATCTCCATCTAAATAGGGTTCTAACTGATAGGATAGAATCTACAAGATAACAAAAAGGTAGAGCTTAGATTCAAATAGGAAACTAGCATTCTTATCCTTGAAGATCTCCACTATCTTCAGATATTGAGTCCCACTGTAATTCTAACTCTTAGTTGTTGCCACATCATCCATGATCTCCCCACGATCTCTATTCGCTGATGATGTAGTGTGATCTTGCCGAAGCTCACATAACACACTGACCTAATCCAATGCTTTTCACAACAAGTTTGCTAGTTGTAGTTCATTCATCTGAGCATGGACCAATTCTTTAGTCTATTAAGTCCTTAGCCTAGGTCGAGTCAATTTCTACAAAGTCCAAGACTCTACTAAAATTTGCACCAAATTTGATCCTACTTGTCTATGTTTGCCTTAATATTTTTGCATGCTTCTCTCATGCGTATAATCTAACTAACCTTCCTCCTGAGGCACATTGTGAAGGTCGCTGAGAAGTGCTCTGAAATTTTGAGTCTAACAGTTGCCTTCATTATCTGGTGCTGAAGTGAGATATTTCTTTAAAAATTTAATGCTTCTCACATTCCTCATGAGTTGCGAATATTACATTTTGCTAGTTAATGTCCATCATGTTGGGCAAAGGCAGTGATTGTCGTTTTTCATGTTGGTGTTAATCTGGTGATTTCACAATTTCCAAAACATAATATTTGGAGTACACTCCTTTCATTATGAAAATTGCTTCTCACTTTTTATTCATCCACCTATTTATCTTGTTTTTTTTCTAGTATCCTTTTGAATGTTTTTAAGCTTTGGATTGCCAGGTACGAGCCACACCTGGCCATACACAAGGTTGTGTAACCTATGTTACAGGAGATGGGCTTGATCAACCGCAACCAAGGATGGCTTTTACTGGTGATGCACTGCTGATCCGTGGATGTGGACGAACTGATTTCCAGGTTTTAGTTCTTGCATTTTAATTCATTCTGCAAGATTTTTCATTCTCTGCTCAACTCTGGCATTTTAGGACCTACTCCTTTTTATACAATTACTTCAATTTATTTGTAGGGAGGAAGTTCACATCAACTGTACCAGTCAGTCCATTCACAGGTAAGGAAAAATATATATTGTCTTTTCAGATACTCTCTCTTTGTTAGTAGTTAAACCGCTTTACGTATCTAAATACAAACTGTCAACGTTGTCAGATCTTCACATTGCCCAAGGACACTTTGATCTATCCTGCTCATGATTACCGGGGGTTCACTGTATGATACTTTATCTTAGCTCGCTCTTCAGTTATCTGAGCATATTAATGGAGGTGCTTATTCTGAACCATCGTGTGAGTTGCAGGTGAGCTCTGTTGAGGAAGAAATGCTTTATAATCCAAGACTCACAAAGGATGAGGTTCATCGATTGCGTTCTTTTGTCTGCCTGCTATTTTTTTGTGAATTGTTCTTGAATCTAATTGGTTCAATTGTTTTAATGCCTTTTGCCAGGAAACATTCAAGAGGATCATGGCAAGTAAGTAGCACCATCTCTTTAGCATTTGTTTAAGGCTGATATTGGTGAATTTAACACAAAATTTTCATTCACAGATTTGAACCTCCAGTATCCGAAGATGATTGATATAGCTGTTCCTGCAAACATGGTTTGTGGATTGCAAGATGTGTCTGCAAAGCCTGCTGAAGCCTTTTCCGGCTAAACATACTCTGGTACAGTTTGCACACCGTTCTTGGATCAAAAGGGTGCAAATCTATGTTTACAAAAGAATAGTGCTACTGGTTGGTTAAAATTTTAATTCAATCACTAACATGTAAAACGCATGATAATAATAGTAATAAGTGTAAACATATAATATGCTATCCAAGTTAAAGTTTGTGCCATGCTTTTTTCGTATCCTACAATCTTGTATTTGCTGTATGTGGATCTTATAGTACACTCATTTTAAGTTCATTGAATATGTAGCCTGCTGCCAGCAAATGTAAAATGGCCATTCTTGCTAATGCATCTAAATGGTGCTTATCTTTTTCTTGGTATGCCTGTATTTTCAATTGATGAAGCACTGAGCCAGACAAATATTAATAGTTGCGTAACAACAAGGAAGATGCAAAGTTGATGGAGGTGAAAAACAGATCTCTGTTACATGACATGAACCTAACAATTGACTACACGTTGAAAGTCATTTCTGGAAGAAACCGACTAGTGGAAGTGCTTGTATTTTACACGCAGCCATTGGAAAGTGATGCGATTGATAGAGAATTATTATATTATTGCATTTTCATTCTTTTACTAACCAATATCACATATTTATATCTTAACTTGTAATTGCAACATCTCAAGACTCAATAAGATCTAAAATTATTTTGGATTGAACTTCTTTTTAAAACATTAAAGTTTTTTCTATTTTGTCATGGAGCTAGATGGTATAGTGGGAAGTAAATTTCAAAGTCCCAAGTCGGATAAAAAGTGAAAGAAATAAGAATTTTTATATATTTGAAAATTGAAAATCTGTTCCAAAGACCAAAGTTCAGTAAAAAAGTGTAAAAATTAAGAATTTTCCTATATTATATGGGTGGAAAATTAGTTTCTCACACACTCACAAATTATTATAAAAATAATCACTATATTTAATAATGAGTTCACTTGTTATTTGTTCACTTTATTTCATTAAAATATTATATATTTTCTCTCTAATTCTTCTGGACTTGATCATCAAAATCAAATGTTAAAAGTTATTTGGACACTTGATTTTGCAACACTTTCAAAAGCAGCTCCTCCAGACAAACATATAGTAATCTTAGCATTATATTTTTGAACCCAAACTTGAAGATAATTCATACACATCCTTTGATGCCCACCACGTTGTTATAAATAGTTGATTTTAATAAGTATATTATTGGTTATGAAATGGCACACAAGAAAGGGTAAATTATGTGTATTCACTTTTTTTCCCCTTTATTTCTAAACTAATAAATGAATTGCATATTCTAATAAATGATAATGACATATTCATATAAGATAATTATAAAGCATCGTAATAATAATAACTAAAGAGAGTAGAAAAAAGTGACAAAATTAAGTTATAGTATTTAAGCTAAACAACCCTAGACTTATATCTACCCTCCAAGGTCCACTTAGGAATGTATTATCTTCTTCCTTTAATTGGTAAAGAACAACCCTCTATGCAACATCTTCTTTATCATGTATGAAGAGAAACTTTTATAATCATCTTACTTTGCTAAGGGTTGAAAATAATTATTTACAAATCTTGTTCCAGATCGAAAGGAATCCTTACAATGTCTATCCTAAGTAATTTTTCCAATTGTAATAATTATACCACTCAAAAACGCATTCTTATGCTCACCTGAATGAAAAATTAATTAATATGAGTCATATAATGCACACATGCATGCACTAATCTCTCAAAGCTCTTAGCAACCTGTTAATATGCCCAACTTGCCTCTCACAACTCATATATAATTTATTTATACACAAAATAATCTAAAATAGTCATTAAAAGTAACATTGGTAAACTACTTTGGCGTATTATTCAACCACTGTGTACATCAATAAACTAACGTGTCATATTAGTCAACCAATATGGTCATAAACTTATAATACATAGTTTTAAAGGTAATTGTTTACTAAATTGCCACGTTAGTGAACTAATGTATCCAAAGTCTTAATATTGGTCACTTAAATCACTACATTGATTAACTAAACTTCTTGAAACAAGTTTTTGTACCTTTTCAATTCATTTTAGAGATTGAAATATGAATATTTTTTTAAAAAATAATTCAAAACTATTTCGTTCCCCTAAAATTTATTTAAATATAAAGATATTTTCTTAAAGATTAAAACAAATTTCCTTTTAATTATGAAATGATTTATACAACATGTTTGCACACAAATGATCATATAATTATTAAGATCCTAATTTATTGAAATAACCAAGATAAGGTTACATGAAGGATTGCGATGATTTGTTTAAGTCTTAATATGTTTAATTCCTCCTTATTATTGGTTCTTCACTTAAATTGTACATGTGCTTCACTTTACTCATTTTCTTCATTTGCTGATTGCTCAATTGGCTCCTTACCTCATTTTACCATTTCATTGAGTCTGATCTTTCACATATTATCTTTTTTAATGTCACCAACATTAATAATAACATGTTTTTTAATGATCAAAATTATGAGTTAGGACCTAACTTCGTTCAAAATATATAATTAGCAATCATAAAATTAGATCTCTCTTTGTTTTAATAAGAAATTAAACCAATAGTCTTGCCTCCTATTCCCTTATAACTGCCTTTAGGCCTACTTCCTCCTTCCTTATAATTGCCTTTACATTTTGAATAAGCAAGTTTGCCATCAATAATAGGCAATGTGCAATAACAACTGTTAGCTATAACCAAGACTCACATTCTAAACTTGCAGCCATAGAAACCTATGAGATCAAATATGAACCATCCTATAATATTTAATAAGTGAAACCAACATTAGATAAGGCAATACCATAACTAACCCTCATTGTGAAAAATGTCTACAAATTAGAACAAAATCACAGGCCTACCACTATAGACCTACATTACCTAATATGTGATAAAAGCAGAACTAAGAGCCTATATATGATGATTTTGATAACGCTTTTATAAGGACCATTTTGCTCAAATATTTGCTACTAAAATTCAAGCTACCACCATTAAGGCCTACAATGGTATGAAATATTCATATGAATATAAATATATAAATTACATATTAGAGAAATAATGGATCTGCTCGAGGCATAAAATGTAATAAAGTGTTACATTTTCTCATTTATATTAACATGGATGACCAGAGATTGGTATCAAACACTCATCAGTGGTTTAAGTGCAACCTTTAAATAACTTAAAAATTGATTTGAGGCCCCTTTTTTTATATAGAAATCAACGCATATCATATAACTTGGAAACTTTATTTGAGACAACAAAAAAGTCAAATGATACCTTCTAAGATTACATGAGGCTATTCTGTTTAGAAATCACATAAATACTTAGTCTTAACCTTTATTACAATTATTGCTTTTAAGATAGGGTTCAAAAGACACCAATCCTTATAGAAATCATTGCAGATGGATAAGGTGTATACCTTAGAAGAGGTTTAAGAAAGGGGTAGAAGTTAGATCAATTTGGAGGGAGTTGAGTTGGCTATAGAATGCTAAATTAGGTCTCTAAAACATAGACAACATTTTGGTCGTGGAGAGTTGTACATATTTAATATTGAAGAGAAATAACCTTACAAGTATACTAGAGGGAAACAAGATTACTAAACACCTAAAGAAAGACGGTAGGTCTAAAGAAAAACCATAAATGAAACTGTCTACATTGTCTATGTCCATGAATAAAAATTTGAACTTCATTAAGGAATGACCTAGCAAAACCCCTCGATCAATTCCATCAAGGAAGAAATCTAAACAAAGTTATTGCATATTCCATTGAGATTATGTCCATAACTTCAAAAAATTACAAGATTTAGGTGAACCATCAATGAAATCTTATGACGAGGGCACTAGGAATCATTTCTTAGAAAAGGACATATATTTTTATACATGTAGACATCCATCACAAGGGTAAGACTTGATAATGCTTATAGGTAGGTTGAAGACCACAAACTAGAGGAAAGGAGAAGGAGATCTACATGAGTCATTAATATGATTTTCAGGGGAGATAATACTTATATCAAATCTTAGTTAAAGAAGTATACCTGATATAATGAAGTAAACTTTGTAGGAGAAATATAAATCAAAAGATGACAAAGAAGAGGATAGATTGTGTTTGATAAAGCGGATATGTGATGCCAATGTAACCTTCATAAAGACGTGATGTTCATAAAAGAGAACATTAAAGTTAAATAAAGCTTAGTGGATAATGGAACCTTTATTGATATTCTTTTCTAAAAGGCCTTCAAAACAATATGACTAGAATTGTGATAGCTTTGTTAAATATATTTTACTTTGATCGGGTTTAAAGGAGACTATGTCCTTCCTAAAGATAAAATAGATCTTCTAATTACAATTGGCCATTTCCCTAAGATGGTGGAGTTCTATGTCATACATTAGCCCTTTGTTATAGATATCTCGTAACCATATTAGTTACTTATAAAGTTCCCAATTGAGATAGGCAGAGGAGAAGTCCAAGGGGATTATGAAGTTTTAAGAAAGTGTTATGTGGATTCTCTAATAGTTATTATTTGTTGGAATAAAAAAAGACCCAAAATTTTTATTTATTATTTGTTGGAAAAAAACCTTTAGTAGCAGTAGTAGTAACAATAGCAGTAGTAAAAAGATAAGCCCTTTTTTTTTATACATATCCTGTCACCATATTAGTTACTTATAAATTTCCCAACGAGAAAGGTATAGGAGAAGCCTAAGGAGATTATGGATTTTTAAGAAAGTGATACGTGGATTCTCTAATAGTTTGTATTTGTTGGAATAAAAAAACTCGTAATTGTTAGTTACTATTTGTTGGAACAAAAAAAGACTTACAATAGTAGTAGCAATAGCAACAACGATAGTAGTAGTAATTAAAAGTTAGTCTATTTATCAATCGTTAGTTAATATTTATTGGAACAAGAAAAGGCTTGTAATATTAGTAGGAGTAGGAGTAGGAGCAATGGTAGTAAAAAGATAATTTATTTATTTATTTATATTTATTTTATCTAATTTAGTTAAATGAGTTGTCAAAAAAGAAGAATCCACTTATAGAGAATGAAAACAAGGAAGAAGTCATAAAAGAAATTTGAGAAGTTCAAGTTAGGGATATGAACTGTAACAAAGTACTACGAATAAGATTCGATATGGAAGAAGAGCAACTTACCAAAATGGTACAGTTTTTAAAAGAACATTAAGAGGTTTTCATATGGTCACATTCAGAAAGGAAAAGAATTGAGCCACACATAACATCATATATATTGAATGTGATACTTGGAGCTTAAGTTATGAAATATAAGAAAAAGAATATTTAGGAAAGGTTGACAATAGGCAGTGTATGAAGATATGAATAAACCTTTAAATGTAGGCTTCATCAGGGAGGTGATATGTCTATATTGACTCACTAAAGTAATCATAGTGAAAATTTCAATTTTATGGACATGTACTCAAGTTATCATTGGATCTACATAGTGAAGGCGATGAAGAAAATATGAAATATTATTAAAAGATGATGTCATTCATACTAAAAAATACAGGGGCAACTCATCAAAGGTTGGTAAGTTCTATGTTTCATGGACATATTAAGTGAAATATAGAAGTTTATATGGATAATATGATCGTTAAAATGAAATCAAGGAGAGATTACATAGTGAACTTACAAGAATGCTTACTAAGGAAGATTCTAATTGATATTATGATAATAATAAAACATAACTGCTACTAATGTGTTTATTATTTTAATGAAAAGATACATTAGAAAAAATGAAGCCATAAATTCAAGAAGATAGTGTATGAAGTTGAATAAAAGAAGTTGAAGTTTACAACTAATGAAATGAAGATCAGAACAAGATAAAAGATCAAGGTTAATCAAGGTTATTTTACATTTTATATTATTATTTGTAATCTTACTTCATTAATTTGATGATCCAAAAGGCTCACCATATATAAACATTTCATTTTACTTTATTGTGTGAATCTTTACATTCATTAAGAGGCATTGAGGTTTGTGATTTAAATACAAAAGTATCTTGATCCTTCAAATAATCTTTAGGAATATTTTAGGAAGTGTTTTAATCATATTTGGATCAAAGAAATTGATTTGAGCATTTGAGGTTGTTAAAATCATGTTTTTTTTGGGTTATTGGTCGACCTATATGGGTTAGTGATCAACTAATATAGGTTAACGTTGTTAAATTTGATGTATTGTGAGTTTGTAGTAACAATGATTAATGTCTTGGTTGAACAATATGTCAGGTTAATGGTAAACCAATATAGGTAAAAGTTAAATTTGATGTATCATAAGTGTAGCGCCCCCTTACTGCAGGTTACCCACCGGGATGCCCGGAAGTTATTCTAGTACATATCCTACAATAAGGGCATGCTACGTTCGAACACTACACTCACTTCACATGGCATGATATCGTAAGTCACTTATAAAGCATCATAAGAAAATCAAAATATTTAAAAACCAACTTTTTCCTCATTTCATTGAACAAAATCGAAAGTCTACATTGTCATTCCAACCTTTACTACATGTACATCATCAAAACCTAATACAAAAGTGCTACATAAAAGA
>JANSVA010000009.1:618056-642981 GCA_025504915.1 Erythroxylum reticulatum | reverse complement strand
AAATGAAATTATGAATGTTTTGTGATTGTTGGAATTGGAAATTGTTGAAATTGGAAATGAAATTATGAATGTTTTGTGATTGTTGGAATTGGAAATGAGTTATATTATATAAGATGTTATGATTGTTTTGTAATTATTGGAATCGGAAATTGTTGTAAATGGAAGAAAATGGAAATAGAATTATGATTGTTGGAATTAGAAATTGTTGTAAATGGAAATAGAATTATGATTGTTTTGTGATTGTTGGAATTGGAAATTATTGTAAATGGAAGGAAATGGAAATAGAGTTATGATTGTTTTGTGATTGTTGGAATTGTAAATTGTTGTAAATGGGGAGAAATAGAAATGAAATTATAATTGTTTTGTAATTGTTGAAATTGGAAATTGTTGGAAATGGAAATCGAATTATGAATGTTTTGTGATTGTTGGAATTAGAAAATGTTAGAAAATGTTAGAAATGAAAATGAAATTATGAATGTTTTGTGATTGTTAGAATTAGAAATTGTTGAAATTGGATATGGAATTATGAATGTTTTGCTATTGTTGGAATTGGAAATGAGTTATATTATATAAGATGGATATGCATATTGTGTACTAAAATTATTTGTTAGATAAATGGAAGAAAGTTCAAGTACTCTTGATCAACCCACTTTAGGAAGATTTAGTAATCCAGTTTGGACTCATGCGACATTAGCTCCCGATATGAGGAATCATACCATTTGCTTGTTTTATAACAAGCATTTGAAAGGTGGAAGAATTACACAATTAAAAATACATTTAGCTGGGGTTAAAGGAGATGTGGAACCCTGTAAAAAGGTAAGTCATGATGTGAAGTGGTAGATGAAAACATTAATTGATGAATATCAATATGAGAGAGATGGAAGGGAAAGGTTGAATTTTGAAATTGGTAGTGAAAGTTCGTTTTCTAGTTTCCGTGGTCATTTTGGAAATGTTGAAGGTAGAAGTGGTAGTGGTAGTGTTCCATCTCAGGCTCAAGATGAAGTCCCTAAATCTGATGTGAGGAAGAGAAGAAGACTGGTGACTAGTTTCTTTGCACCACGATCAACTCCTAGAGCCCAACCTTCAATTCGTAGTGCAATGCAATCAAGAGATGCAGCTCACATTGTCGATATAGCAGTAACTAGATAGTGGTATAATACAGGCTTGTCACTCAATGCTTTTCAGTCTTATTATTATTAACCTATGATGGATGCAATAGCCTCTTATGGTCCAGGATACAAAGGTCTTTCCATTGATGAATTAAGAGGTAAACTTTTGAGTTGTGCTGTTTTTGAAATTAGAAGTTATTTAGCTTAAAGAAGAGTAAATTGAGGTACTTATGGATGTTCAATTATGTGTGATAGTTGGACAAATAGGAGACATGAGTCTATTATAAATTTTTTAGTTTATTATTCAAATAACTCTATGTTTTTGAAATCTATTGATGCATCTGGCCTTATTAGAAATGAAGTTGTGAATGAAGTAGAGCCGGAAAACATTGTTCAGTTTATTACTGACAATGATTCCGCTTATATAGCGGCAGGAAAAAGGTTGCAGAATATGTATAATCCATTTTTTTGGACTCCTTGTGTTTCATATTACATTGACCTAATGCTGGAGAATATAGTGGATACTAGGTTACCTAATGCTGGAGAATTTAGGGGATCTTAGGTATTTTCCTGTTATTGATAAGACTATGCTAAAAGCTAAAAAGGTGATGAAGTTCATTTATAATCATGCATGAGTATTGAATTTGTTGAGAAAGGAATTTACTAATGGTGGGAATTTGTGTCGTCCTTTTGTGACAAGATTTGCCTCAAATTTCTTATCACTTCAGTCTTTTATTTCGATGAAGAAGGAGTTAAGACAAATGTTTACAAGTGATAAGTGGATTGCATCTCAGCATGCTAGCTCTAATGCTGAAGTGGAGATTTGTAATATTATACTGGAAGATAGAGAATTTTAGTCTCAATGTCAATTTGTTATTTGAGTTTGTAAGCCAGTGGTAAGGGTACTTTGCTTGGATGATAGTGAAAAAAAACCAACAATGAGTTATATTTTTGATGCTATGGAGAGAGCAACAGAAGCAATCAAGGCCAATATGAAAAATAATCCTTCTTTATACACACACCATATCTTTCAATCATTAACGAGAGAAAGGAAAGACAATTTTCTTCTCTATTGTTTACAGCTAGGACATTTGTTAATCCTTGTGTGTATTTTAGACTGGAACTTACAAATTAATCTGAAGTTAATATATGAATTTTTTAACAATTAGAGCAATTGTTAGCATTGACGCGATGCAAGATCTTTTAAGCTCACAAATGGAGCTTTACAAGTTATTTTATGGAGATTTTGGAATGTCGATTGCTATTTGACAAAGAGGAAAACTTTCTCCAGTTATTAGTTCTTTCCTTTTTCTTATTTTTTGAAAATTAATTATCACTTTATTTTGTTTTATAACATTACTTTTGTTATTTTATAACTTAAAATTTCCTGGTGGGATCAATTCAGAAATGGTATTCCAGAATTGAAAAAGTTTATGATTCGAATTTTAAGTCAATGTGTGAGTGTAGCAGGCTGTGAATGAAGCTTGAGTACATTTGAATTTGTCCACTCAAAGAAAAGGAATAAATTAGAGCATAAGAGATTGGATGACTTGGTTTTTGTTCGTTACAATTTAAAGCTTTAGGAAAGGTATGTTATTTTCATTATTATCATTATTAATTTCTATATAATTTTTTTATAATTTTCTAATAATTAAATTTTATTGTTTACTTGAAGTCTTAATAGCACAAGTGGTTCAACTGATCCAATTTCCATTTATAATATTGATCTTTTGGCTGATTAAGTTTCTGAAGAACTGAATTTGATTGGTGTGAATGATTTAGATTTGGAGATAATTTTGGATGGGAAAGTATTGACATGTCATTTGGTGCATCAAATTTGAATGATAATGATGATGAAGCTCCTCTCAATGATGAGGATTTTGTACCAAATAATCACTGGGGTCAATGCAGTTATAGTGGATATCTCTCTGTTGACGATTGAATTTCGTTCCAAGTTCTTATTTTTCCTCTTCTTTTAATTTTACTTGTATTTGATGTTTATGTTAAATTCTATTTATGTAATATAACTGTAATGTTTTTGTTTCATGTTTAACTTCTACTTGATTGTTTTTTCATCATCAACTCTTTTTGTAAATTGTTTAAGGATATTTATTGTTCTTTTTATTGGATGTTTTGAATCGTTTGATGTAATATTATTTATTAAAATGATGAAATTGTATCATTATAATATTTTAAATGCTTTGTATTATTCTTAATTTTATATTTGTACGATGATGATTTTCTATTTATATATTAATTGCGGTTATTATTTATATGTAAAATATTTAAAATTATTGTTTTTTATATTAATTGTCATTAATATTTATTATTATGAATTGTGAAAATAGGGTTGCTCTGTTTACTAAAATAGTAGAGTATATAGTACAAGAGTACAATATATTAATGAACTATTTTGGAAATTTTAAAAATTTTAGAAACTATTTCATAAATTTAAAAAATTACTCAAAATAGTATCCAGTACTGACCGATATTAGTATAATACTGTGTCAGAACTCAATCTAATACTAAATCTGATGCTGTATTCACAACATTGGATAAAAATGGAGAAATCAAATAACACCTAAAAGGTAATAATTCTTATTTATGAGAATAGAAATGTAAATTTTAGTCCAATTTAACCTAATTTTGGCTCAAATTAACAAGACCAGGAGATAAAATTATTCGACCCGACCAAACTAAAGCTTAGTTCGGACTGAGCACGGGATGACTCAATCCAACCTGTTACCCGACCGTCATATTAAAAATAACATTATTTTATTTTTAAAAAAGTATATATTAAATAGGCTGAGATGGTCTGACCCGTCCGTGGACTATCCGGCATTGACATCGCTATAACGAAGCAAAAAGAGGAGGGAGGAAACACTAAGCAGCAGGGAAAAGGAAAAAGAAAAGGGAAATACATTCAATGAAGGGGAGGAGGAAGTTTGGTGTACTGGTGACAAACAAGGGCTCACACCCAAAACTACCAAGTAAGAGCAACAACCAACCAACCAACCAAACCATTTGGGTGACCATGTGTGGAATGGTGGTAGGTGGTAGGTATGAATATATTTATAGCCTCAAAGGACACGTCTTTCTCACTACTGATTTACCAAGGGAGGTATCCACACACCTCCAACTACTATTACTGCTGTTACTATCAAACTTCCTGCTAACTTCCCTTGTCGAAGATATCCTACTCCTGATCTTCTTCATATGGCCCAAGAAGTTGTAAACCCGGAAGAGCAGGTTTCCCAAATTTCGACTTTTTATTACCAAAGATTCATTTTTTGGTTTCTGTGATTTAAATATGTAGTCTTTGTAATTGCTGTTTAGGTTGTTCTTGGTGAAGAAGTAGAAAGAGTTAGGCTGATCACGTTGAACAGACCACGTCAATTAAATGTCATTTCATCAAAAGTGGTATGTTTCCCGTTCCCTACCGCACACACGATTTTATGATTCCTTGTATTCTATGTTGTTTCTCTCTTTGATGACAGGTTTCTCTGCTCGCCGAGTTCCTAGAGAAATGGGAAAAGGATGACAAAGCAGAGCTTATACTAATAAAGGCTAGTTTTAATCTACTTTTCGAATCCATTTCCCTTTTTTGCTATTTTGGGAATGAGTTCGTTTCTGGATATCTTGCATAGCCATGTTAAATATCCTCTCTCCATGCCACCTTCTACGTGTAATCCAGTGAGAAATTTCTAGAGATGCTTAAAGTCCATAATGGTGTTCTGGAGCTTTATGCAGGGTGCTGGACGGGCATTTTCTGCTGGTGGGGACTTGAAAATGTTCTATGATGGAAGGGCATCAAGTAATTGCTCTGTCTCAAGATGAACTATTGCATTCTTGTTTTACTGCACCTTCAACTATTCTTCTTTCATCTATCATAAGCCTTCCCAGATGTTCTAAAAATGAAAATTTCAGTTTTATTATCTGTATTTACGAAGGATCTGTTGATGCGTTGGTTTAATGCAGAAGACTCTTGTCTTGAAGTTGTTTATAGAATGTACTGGCTTTGCCATCACATTCACACATACAAGAAAACTCAGGTACCACATTGGAGCGTACATCATACTTAAAGTTCTTATGCCCTTTAATCATACAGGATACGCTCCTATAAAGTTCCATTTTTTAATTCCTCGCAAAAGGATACCATTGGATGAGCAATTTCAATTGAATTAACAGGTTTCTCTTGTCCATGGGATTGCAATGGGAGGAGGTGCATCTCTAATGGTCCCAATGAAATTCTCAGTTGTCACGGAGAAAACTGTGCGTAATGAGTCCTTGTTTGGGCATATATAGTCAGCATATCAATCTCTGCACAATTCGCACTAAATCTTTCTGTTTTACATGATGAATGAAAAGGTTTTTGCAACTCCAGAAGCAAGTATTGGATTTCACACTGATTGTGGTTTCTCATATATTCTTTCCCATCTCCCTGGGCATTTAGGTGAGTCTTCGATCAGTAGAATAATGTTGGCATTGTTAGAACATGTCACATGTCACGCGACACACTCTCTTTTCATCTTATTTATTTGAAAGGTTCATTTCATCTTATTTTAATTAGTCTAAAGTTATCCTTTCCTGATAATGTTTGATGCGTTATAAATTTTGGATTGACTTTCTTTAGACACAATCATTCTACACCTTGCATACTATGAAAAGAAACCTACTGGAGAGAGAAGTGTATAGACTGTAAGATATATGACTAATATCCTGTCTTGTTACCACAGGGGAGTTCTTAGCCTTAACAGGAGCAAGGCTGAATGGTAAGGAACTAGTTGCAACTAAACTTGCTACCCATTTTGTTCCATCTGAGGTAAATTCACATTGCATCTTATTATGTGTTTTATTTATTACTCTTACATTTAGTTTTACTTGTCGGCTGCCTTTGTGCTTCCACAAGCTTTGAGGTTGTTGCTATTGATCTTGGGCACCTTTCTTGTTTGAATCAGCCTTAGTGCTAAACTAGCACTTGATTTGTCATGTGTGTGAAACCAAATAGGGGGGGCCAAGAAGATGTCCTGCTTATTGGAAATGAAATTAATCTTGACATCTGTTAAATATGGAGTTGAGTAATTAAAACTGTGTGTGTTATTGAAGCTTATGTGTGTTCCCTGTATTAAAATGATGATATAATCACCTTTCAAAAAGAAAAATAAATGATAATATAATCACTTCATCTCTGAGGTTTTATGTAATTAGAATATCGCTGCATTCGAAAACATAGACAAATTTAACATGTTTTGACAACCATCTAAAATTCATGAAGATGGCTCTTTTGGGATGATTCCGGAAGCAAATAGATTTGTTCTCGTTATACATTTATTTACATTCAAAAGAACTTGATCATTTTGTGATTTAACAATATGGCTCATGGCTGTAACAATGTAAGTGACAGCATAGAGTAATTATACTGGATTTTTCATCTTTGGTTTTTGACATTGTAATAGAGGTGACATTTGGATTCTGCTTGTCATATTTGAAAGTATTACATGGTTAACTTTTCGATGTTTCAGAAACTGCCTGAGCTGGAGAACCGTCTGATAAGCTTGAACTTTGGAGACGAGAATGCAGTCAAATCAACAATTGAGGAACTCTCTGTGGATTTTCAAATTGACGAGGAAAGTATCTTGAAGAAGTAAGCAAAAATCAACTTGAAAACAAATGTGCTGCTTGATGCTGGTTCATATTACTAATTTGGTTTTACTTCACTCATCTTTCAGGCAGACAGTAATTGATGAATGCTTTTCTAAGGAGAGTGTGGAAGACATCATCTTATCATTTGTAAGTTCCTCCCATTCTTCCCTTTTGTTTTTCTTTTCCCTCGTAAAATCCTGATTGAATTTTGTATCGTGCAGGAAGCTGAGGCAAGCAAGCCTGGAAATGGATGGATAGGTGCAATACTGAAAGGGTTGAAGAGATCATCCCCAACAGGATTGAAAATCACACTGAGATCGGTATGGCTTCAGTGAAAATTAATCACAGAAGTTCATACCTGATGCTTCTGCCTCTAAACTATATGATTGGCCATGCATGATGCATTCTGCTTTTTGGAGTTTTAACTTGTTACTATTTGGTCTCACAATTTAAAACACAAAATGTCTTTCAACTTGAGGGCTAATCTTTGAGATATATGAAAGGATGCACATTGTATTAAGATCAAAATAATTCTTTTTTATCTTTCAGTTGGATGCTTATTGCATTGTGCCTTTCTGTTTGACTTGAACGAGCAAAGTTGCTTGACATCGAACTTATATATTTCTTCCGTTTTTTATGTTGTGATATGCACATATTTGACGAAGTGTCGTGTGTTAATTCATGAATTTCAGTTCTGTTGAGGGGCGCATATATTTGATTATGGAACTAGAGTTTTGGTTGGTCATCATTAATTTCTCTTTACATTTTTTTTTTGAAAAGCCTGTTTTTCTGTCAGCATTCACGAGGACATTTCATCGGTTGTTGTAGTTTTTTTTTTCCTATTATGCCTCAATTAAATTTCCAGAAAATTTTCCAGATTCGTGAAGGAAGGAAGCAAACACTGGATGAATGCCTCAAGAAAGAATTCAGGTTGACAATGAACATACTGCGGGAAACAATATCTGGAGATGTCTATGAGGTATTTTGGCACACCATGTATAATGTGAAACAGACCTGTCCTGAAAAGCAAAGTGACTTCTGGCAGCAAACTTACTGACATCTGAAATTGTTAAATTTTATTGTAAAGGGAATCAGGGCTCTTACCGTTGACAAGGATAATGCTCCAAAGGTAGCATCTTCGTATCTGTTTCTGTGTTGTCTGTGTCGGATTCTCTTCCGAATAAGCAAAACACTAGTTCCATATGCTCAAATTAGCTGTTAAATCCTAGTTTTATCTCCTATATTTGCTGTTGTTTCTTCATAAACTTTATAGTATATATGTGATATAATTGATTGATTACACATGAAGCCTTCTATTTTTAGCCTTCATTTTCTCTGATCATCTGACTTATTATTCTGAAGTGGGACCCGCCGAGTTGCAATGAAGTGAATGATGAAAAAGTGGACATTGTGTTTCAGCCTTTCCAACAGGATTTAGAACTCCAGATTCCGGACAAGGAAGAACACAGGTCAGTGTATTTGGTTTTGAACTTACGTTTTTCAACCGTGATTTACTTTTGAAACTTCTGTGTCACTTGTTAAGCAAGCTTATGGAAATCAGTATTCCATCTAAAATGGTATGGAAACACGAGCATCTTCCAGTCCATTATGGTGCAATTTAAAAAAAAAAAAAAGCTTGTGTTCCTCTCAACACTAAACGATAAGAATGTCAACTGCACAATGTTGCAGGTGGAGTGGGAAATACGAGAATACGGCGTATGCAGCTTCAGGTTGATACAGAGAGCTGGAGATAGAAGAAAGAAGCTGAAGTTAAGATGAAGGACGGAGGAGACGACATTGGGTTTAGCCAATATCGTAGAATGCTGCGTGGTATATGTAACAAGTAGTAAATAAAAGGACTCTGTAGTAAGTGTGGACGTGTAAGAAAAGGAAGCTAACGGCTATGCAATGTAACAAATAACGAGTATTCAATCTAAGCTTCCTCTCTCAAACTACTACTACATATTTTCTACAGCCTAGCTGTTAATGGTAAACCTTAAATTTGATTCATGATTAGAAGTATTTGTTATCGTATGAAGTGGTATTGATTCTTGGACGGACAGGCCGAGCTGGGCCAAAGAGTGACCCGACCCAACTCATTCACATCCTAAGAGAAGGTGTAAGTATCGAGAAAATCGAATGTAAAAATCACTTACCAAACAGGAATCCCCTTATTCCAGTCAAGGTTGAGTATCAATCACTCTCAAACCCTAAATGGATCTTTGCGTTTCTTATCCTTCCCCAAAAGACTGTTGTTTCTTCCTCAACTCCAGCTTCCTCGCGTCGATTCCAGGTAAAGATCCAGTCACTTGCAAAAAACCCCGAAACAACTGCATTTCTATCACTTGTTCATCACCCAAAACAGTTCCTAGTCCTTCGCTCGACAGACATGTCGTTAAGCAAAACAGGACTCGATTTGTTCAAAAGCTCAAGACACTTCTCCTTTCTAAACCCAAGCACTATATTCCACTCCAAATTCTCTCCAAATGTCGCTCTTACCTTGCCCTTGCAGACAAACGCTCTGTTCGCTCCATGATCCACCGCTACCCTTCCATCTTCGACCTCTTCACCATTCCAGTTCCACACACACCCATCAATTCCATCGCCCCTTTCTCTCATCAACTATGTGTTCGTCTCACCCCAGCGGCCTCTGCCCTTGCAGCGCAAGAATTGGAGCTCTTTTCCGCTATGTCTTTGAACTTGGCCAACAAACTTCAGAAGCTTCTCATGCTTGCTTCCCATCACCGACTTCTCTTATCCAAGCTGGTTCACCTTGCACCTGATCTTGGGCTGCCACCCAATTTTCGGTCCCGGCTCTGCAATGACCACCCCAACAAGTTCAAGACTGTAGACACGTCCTATGGCCGTGCGCTGGAGCTTGTATCGTGGGATCCAAAACTGGCCGTTCCAATGTCTCCTCCTGATGTATCAAGTGACTTGATTGTTGATAGGCCATTGAAATTTAAGCGGTTGAGACTTAGGAAGGGGCTGAACGTGAGACGACAGCACAGGGAGTATTTAATCAAGTTTGGAGAGTTGCCAGATGTGTGCCCTTATAACACCTCTATGGATGATCTCGAAAAAGAATCCATAGAAGCTGAAAAAAGAGCATGTGCAGTGGTGAGGGAGGTGCTTGGAATGACAGTTGAAATGAGGACCCTGATAGACCATTTAACACATTTCAGGAAAGAGTTTGGATTTCCAAACAAGTTCAGAGGCATGATATTGAGACACCCAGAACTCTTCTATGTCAGCTTGAAAGGTGTCAGGAATTCTGTCTTCCTGGTCGAGGGCTACGATGACAAGGGCAGGCTTCTAAAACGGCCTGAGACTTCAGTCATAAAAGATAAGTTGATGGAGTTGATCTTGGAATCGAAAAGGATGAGACGAGATAGGAGACGAAGTCGCATGAATGGTAATAACGTCATGGACTCAATTGACGATTGCATTGAAGAATGTGATCATACTGATGATGAGTATGATGATGGGTTTGAGGACATCTTCGAGTCTGATGATCCAGGCCTTGATTATGCCCTCAATATCATCAATAGTGACTGCAATGAAATTGAGGGTCTAGAACATAACAGGGACTTGTGGGTTTCAGATACCTCCATGCATACTAGTGAGGATGCAGGATATAGAGAACCATGGTAATAATGAAAGCTGTGTACTGATCTTTCTGGAGTTAGATGATGTCGTTGTCATCTTCAAGTTGTTGCTAAAAACAAGTATGCTGTGGAGAGACTCTTTAGCTTGTAGTGAACCATCATACGTTACTAGAAAATTGAAGTGTGGTGGAAGATGCATACATCATTGTATAATATTAGGGGTTAATCTATAAGGATTTACATCATAGGAGTCACTGTTACGCTGCTTAGATTTTTCTAGCTATTAATCTATTACTCGTAGGTCAAGGAGCAAATCAAATGGAAGAGCAAAGCACGACTTAGACATTAGTTCTGTGATAAGATAAGAAGGTTTTGTCATAACAGTCAGAAAAAACTTGTATAAAGGATTCAAAGTAAGCTTGGCCCAGGACTAATTACAGTACCTCAACATACACTGTTCAGAGTTTTTCAACTTTTAATCTATTACTCTTAGATTAAGGAGCAAATCAAATGAAAGAGCAAAACACGACTTATCCATTTTTGGTCTGTGACAAAGACAAGAAGGTTTTATCGTAACAATCAAAATCTTCAGCTTTCAAGGAATATGAGCAAACCAAAATGGCAAACTTGTATGAAGGATGCAAAGTAAGCTTGGCCCAACACTAAATACAAGACCTCAATGTACACTGTTTAGAGTTTTATAACTATTAATCTATCACTCGTAGATCAAAAAGCAAATCAAATGGAAGAGAAAAGCACGACTTATCCATTTTTGGTTATGTGACGAGACAAGAAGGTTTCGTCAAAACACTTTGCATCTCATGCTTTCAAGTAATATGAGCAAATGACAGTTTCCTCGGTTGGAAGCACAGTTCACAGTTGAAACTGGTAGAGTAAAACTTTGATCAAATTTGATCAAGTGAGATTCTCCACGTAGCCTTTTGGAATTAATTACTCAAGGAAGGATGTATGCGTATACATAATGATCTCATTTTGTCTACCCCTAAATATAAGGTAATCCTTCTCTTTCTCTCGCATCCTATCTCAAACTTGCTTCAAAGGTTTTATACATTCAGTAAGAAAGGAGAGAATGATAGGAAATGAGTTTATGAGAAATGGTGGAGGTTGATTACAGATAGGTCGAACTAAAAAAGTGAAAATGTAGCTGGAAAGGAATGCGATGGTGTTTTTACATAAGTTGGATGGGTGTTGAGGTCCCTGCTATTGAGGTAGCGCCCGACAAAAAAATCAATGTTATGTTACTGAAAAGTAAAGAATGAAAGGTAGAGCCTACTTTATAAAGTTGCACGTATGTGCATTAGAAATGATGATACTTGACTTATGATGTTATTATATAAAAAATGTCAGACAACTAATGCCCTTATGAAATAAGGCCAAGATAACTTGTTTTAGGGACAGAGAAATAAAAAATTCCCACTTCATTAGATTTTGGAATGAAGTTAAACATTATTCTTTCTATATTTGTTCAAATCTAATGGTAGTAGTTCCTAACATTTAGAATATATTGAGAAGGACAAAAATGTTTTGACCGGTTATAATGCCTACAGCCTTGGGCAATATACCTATGAATGTTTGTATTTATGCTTTTATGGTATGTAATTTCTAGGTTCCTTCAACATTTGCTGTCATTTGAAATTTGAGCTTTTGCAATCCCTCATAATGATCAGTAAGTAGGTTGGGCTGAACTTTTTTTTTTTTGACAATTTTGTATCTAAAGATGTTTACCTTTGAATTTGTTGTTTAATATTTGCAGACCAAAATTTGACATGGATACTAAATATGACACTATGTAGACATGATTCACTCACTTAACTATACTCATGAATTTCGAATTCCTTCTGAAGCTATACTTAAGTTGCATTCATACTTCCTCGTCCTTTTCGATGCATTTAATTTTGTTCTAGTAGATGCAACTATACACACCATTCAATTAAGAGTCAATACTCACACAAAGGTATACAAGTTTGTCACATTGGTAGTTGAAACAAGTCATGTTACTATTTAGTTGGTAAAGGAACATAAAAGATTGGGAAAAATTTGACTTCTATGGTACATAACCTCCACATCATGAATTGTGATTAAAGTTATTATACCTAGAGGAGGGCTAGTTTGTGCATAAGTTTACTTGTTTAATTATCAAATGTCATTATAGCTATTGAGTGGTATATTGCAGCAATGTATTGAAGTTTAATGACTTGTGCCTCCTATAAAAGAACTAGAATGCTTATTTGGATATGCAATTTGTTAACCACTAATGACATTTCTAATTTGTAATAAAAAGTTTAAGATGATTATTTCCTTACTGTTCTACTATAATTAACTTTGTATATTCTTGATTTAGAGAATAACTTAACTCAAGAAGTTAATGATTTTGAACTGTGGTAGAAGAACTCTGGTTTGGGGACGAGATTCTAATCATGAATTCTAAATGTGCAATTCATCAACTTAGAGGTCTAGGTGGTTTTCTCATTATTAACATTCTTTTGATATATTTGGCTCTTGATTGCTAGTCACACAACTTTTTTTGATTAAATGCTATTAGGACTTGTTCAAAGCATCTTCTATGTTTGTGGCACATTTTTTGAAGACCTAAGGAAACTTAGCCTGAAAACCAACCAACCAATTCATTCAAGTGAATTGATATCCAACATGGATGATGTAAAGGTGCTTGATCCTCTCTTGCAAGCTAATCTGGGTGTTGCAGATGGTGGAGTTTCAAGACTAACAAGCAATAACATATTCCTAAAGTCCTTGCTTTTTTTTACAGTGCAAACTTTCCTTGATTATATCCAATTTCTGTAATTATTTATTTTGTTTTCTTAATAAGTTCTTCCTTTTTTTAAACATGAAGCAAATGTTATCACAAATTTTCAAAGAAATAGGTTTACTCCTACATTAATAAAGGATGATGTCTTGAACATATTTCATTTACTAGGTTTTTAGTTATCATATTTTTGGAACATATTTCTACATTTCCACAAGTTTACTTTTGTTGCATTTTTTTTCTGTTAGTTGAAACTTTCCACATTCTCTTTGATTGTGTTCAAGTATGGCATTGTTAACATTCATATGCAATCGTTTATGAGACATAACACACAAAAGGACTCAATAACAATGTGATTGTGTTTAGGTAAATAGAGCTATATTCCAGATAAACATGTTATGAGAATGTAATATGGTTGCTTGAAGAGTGAAATATGGGTTTCTTCATTCAAGGTAATTCCTGTGAATTTATGGTTGGAAAGTGGTTGAATATATATTTTTATTCTTTTTCATTTCTCAATTTTCTCCACAATGTATTTTATGAGTTTTTTTAACCAAATCATAGACCCACTGAATATGATTCCTTGTCATCACTATTAGTTTCTATATTAGGCAACATAATGGTCAAAATATTTATCATGGTTTACTTTGCAAACCATTGCTTTAAAAATAATAGGTTGCTAACACTTCTTAGGTTTCTCCAGAAAAAGGGTTTAGTTTTAGTTATAGTTGGTACAATACTATGAAAATCGGGCTCAGAAGAAAACAAAAAGAATTGATGTATTGTACAAAGTTAGAATGTTTTGGTGTTTTCATTGTGTTCACATTTAAGAAATATGTGATTTACTATTGTGTAGTGGTTGCTTATTGCCACATTGATGATGGCATTTGTTGGATGATTCCATATGGATATAGTTCTCATACTTGTTGGATTATAGTAGTGCTTGTTAAGTATTTTGATCCAAAATCGATTAGGAACAGAAGTAAAATAAGGCCTTATAGGCTTTGGCAGCCCTCCTTCCCTTAATATTCCTTTTAGTGTAGAGTTGGGACCTAATTTTATCATGATGTTAGAGTTACTCCTATTTCTATCAACCCCTATAGGCTTCAAAAAATGTCTATTTCAGTAAATCACAATAGATGTCCATTTGAAAGTTATGTATTAGGGGTAAGAGCCTAACAAGTCTTATAAGGCTTGGGAAATACTCCTTGTCTTTTTATCAATAGAATTGAGCCCAGTTTTATGAGTTCTCTTTTCTCTTCTCTTACTTCTGAATTTCATTGTGACTTGTCTTTTAAATTAGATACTATATCCATTTATGTGTGGTTATATTGCCTCAATTTTCTTAACTTCTGTTTTATTCTCTCATCCCTCATTTCTCTTACATTTATTATCTTCCCTTTTCTAATATTCATGGAATTTTGCATGACAATACATCCATAAGTAAGTTCAGCAGCATGATGAATCAAACCTTCATAAACTTTGTGCATCCTACTTGGTGCATCGTTTTGAAATGGGATTCAATATAATAGTCAAGCCTATTTCATGATCTCGTTATTTGTAATTTGTTTAAATGCTAACATATTTGTTTCAACTAAGGGCCAACAAAACAAAATACTATAACTTTTGGGTGATTCATCAGCTAAGCAACGAAGGGCTAAATGGTCAATATGGATGGTGTACTCTAAGTTGAGATGCCTACTCAATATATCAGTAGTAGAGCTAAAGCAATCATAATTTTAATTAAGGACATGCGCATATTAGAGATCCTCTTTGAATTCCTATTATCTCATAAAATGTGTAATAAATGCTCCTTACACATATGCTTCAATATATAGTCCACATTCAGGGCACTTGCACAATTAAAATTTTGTTATTCAAGGAATATAAGCAGATAAAATGGCAAACTTGTATAAAGGATGTAACATAAGCCTGACTTAACTCTGATTACAATACCTTAATGTACATTTTTTAGAGTTTTCTAGCTATAAATCTATTACTCGTAGATTAAGGAGCAAATTAAATGGAAGAGCAAAACAATTCTTATCAAATTTTGGTTATATGATAAGACAAGAAGGTTTTGTCATAATTGTCAAAATATCTTGCCTTTAAGAAATATGAGCAAACCAAAATGACAAACTTGTATCAAGGATGCAAAGTAAGCTTGGCCTGACACTTATTATAGTACCTCAATGTACACTATTTAAAGTTTCTAGCTATTAATATATTACTTATAAATAAATTAGCAAATTAAATAGAAGAGCAAAACATGACTTATCCATTTTTGGTTATGTGACAAGATAAGAATGTTTTATCATAATAGTCAAAATCTCCTGTTTTAAAGGAATATAACCAAACAAAAATGGTAGTCTCTTTGGTTGGAAGCATAGTTCATAGTTGAAACTAGTAGAGATGAAACTTTGATCAAATTCGGTCAACTAAGATTCTCCACGTAGCCTTTTGGAATTAAATACTCAAGGAAGGATATTAACTTATATATAATGAGCTCATTTAGTCTATTTCTAAATATAAGGTAACCTTCTCCTTTTCTTAAATCCTTTATTAAGCTTGTTTTAAAGGTTTTTATATATTAAGAAAGTGTTGGAATGACAAGAAACAAGGTTATGAGAAATATTGGAGATTAATTATGAGTAGGCCGTTAAGAAATAAAAAATGTAGTTGGAAAGAATGTTATGATGCTTTTGCATAAATTTGTTGGGTATGGAGCTCCCTGCTATTAAGGTAGTTCCCATAAAAAAAGATCAACGTTATGTTATTGGAAAGTATAGAATGAAAGGTAGTGCCTACTTTATAAAGTTGTTTGTATGTCTATTGGAAATGATGATACTTAATTTATAATTTTATTATATAGGAAATGTCAAACTATCGACCCCCTTATGAAATAAGGCAAGATAACTTGTTTTAAGGATATAGAAATAAAAAATTTCTACTTAATTAGTTTTCAGAATGAAGTCAAACATTAGTCACTCTATATTTGTTTAAATCTAATGGTAGTAATAGTTGCCCCTTAGAATGTACTAAAAAGGCCAACAATGATTTGATTGGTTATAATGCTTATAACTTTGGGCGATATACCTATGACAATTTATCTTTATGCTTTTATGGTATGCAATTTGCAGGTCCTTCCACAACTGATGTGATTTTGAAATTTAAGCTTTTAGAATCACCCATAATGGTTAGTGAGTAGGTTGGGATGATTTTTTATTTAATAATTTTGTATCTAAAGATGTTTGCCTTTGAATTTGTTGTTTGATGTTTGTAGAACAAAATTGAATGTGTATACTAAATAGGACATTCTATTTAGACTTGATTTATCGACTTACCTAGACTCTCCATTAGTTGCAGTTCATGAATTTGAAATTCCTTCTAAAGCTCTATCTAGATTGCATTTATGCTTCCTTGTCCTTTTCGATGCATTTCATTAGGTTCTAGTACATGCAACTATACACACCATTCTATTAAAAGTCAGTAATCATATGAAGGTATCTAGGTATGTAACATTGGTTGTTGAAACAAGTCATGTTGCTATTTAGTTGGTAAAGGAACATAAAAAAGTAGAAAAGGCTAGCTTCTATGATAAAAGACCTCCACGTTGTGAACTATGATTAAATTTGTTATATTTAGAGTAGGGATAGTTTATGCATATACTTTTTCCATCGCCAATTGTCATTATAACTGTTGAGTAGTATATTACAGCAATGTACTTAAGTCTGATGACTTTTACCTCCTATAGAAGAACTAGAATGCTTATTTAGATATGCAATTTTTTAACCACTGATAACATTTCTAACTTGCAATAAAAGTTTCTACTGATATTTCTTTACTTTTGTGCTATAATTAAGTCTTTCTATTATTGATTTAGAGAAAAACTTAATTCAAGAATTTAATGATTCTAAACTTTCTAAACTATGGTATAAGAACTCCAATTTGTGGATGAGATTATAATTATGAATTTTAAATGTGCAATTCATCGATTTAGAGGTCCCTGTGGTTTTCTCATTATCAACATTCTCTTCATATATTTCGCTCTTGATTGTTAGTCACACAAATTTTGTGTTTGAATGTTGTTAGGACTTGGTAAAAAAATCTTCTATGGATGTGAAATTGGTTGCACTTGTCAGAACATTTTTAGTTGCTTGTGGTACATTGTTTGAAGACCTAAGGAAAATTAGCCTAGTAACTAACCAACCAATTGATTCAAGTGAATTGAAATCCAATATGGATGATGTAAAGGTGTTTGATCCTTTTTGGAAAGCTAATCTAGCTGCTGTAGATGGTGTACTTTCCAAACTAGGTAAGCAGCAAAATATTCCCAAGGTCCTTTCTTCATTTTGCAGTGCAAAGTTTCCTTGAATACCTTCAATTTGTGTATTTATTTGTTTTGTTTGCTTAATAAGTTCTTCCTTTTATGAAACATAAAACAAATGTTATCACAGATTTTCAAAGAAATAGGCTTAGTGCGACAATAATTGAGGAAGCTGTCTTGAACATATTTCATTCATGCTCAATTATCATACTTGTAGAACATATTTTTGCATTTCCACAGGTTCAGTTTTGTTTCATTTCTATTTCTCATTTGAAACTTTCCACATTCTCTTTGATTAAGTTCAATTATGGTATTTTTAACGTTCATATGCCATCTTTTCTGAGACATAAAAGATAAAGTGACTCAATAATAATGTGATTGTGCTTAAGTAAGTAGAGCTGTATTGTGTTTCTTACATTTCAAGATAAACATGTTTTGAGAATGTTATATGGTTTTATGAAGAGCGAAATATGTGTTTATTTTTCATTCAAGACAATTCCTATGTATTTATGGTCTCCATAATGTTTTTAAGAGTTATTTTTACCCAATCATAGACCAACTGATCACTGTTAGGATTCCTTGTTATCACCATTAGTTTCTGCATTATGCAACATCATTGTCTAAATATTTTTTGTGAATTACTTTGTAGAAAATTGCTTTCAAAATAACAAATTGCTAACATTTCTTAGATTCCCCTAGAGAAGGGGTCTAGTTATGGCTAGAGTAGGTACAATAATGTGAAAATGGTGTTTAAAAGAAAACAAAATATGAATTGATATATTGTAGAAAAATTAGAATATTATGGTGTTTTCATTTTGTTTGCATTTAAGAAAAATTTGATTTAGTATTGTGTAGTATTCACTTATTACCACATTGATGATGGTATATGATGGATGATTCCATATTGATATAGTTCTTATACTTGTTAGATTATAGTGGTACTTGCTAAGTATTTTGATCCCGTATTGACTAGGAGCAATATTTTAGGGTAGAAAGGGGGCTAATTTTATCATGATGTTAGAGTTACTCCTATTTTTATCAACTCCTATGGGCTTCCAAAAATTTTTAGTTTAACAAATCTTGCTGGATGTCCATTCAAAAGTTACGTATTAGGAGCAAGAGCCCAATGTGTCTTATAAGGCTTGGGTAATCCTCCTTTTCTTCTTTTTATTAATGGAATTGAGGCCAGTTTTATGAATAGTCTTTTCTCTCTTTTTGCTTTTGATTTTCATTAAGACCTCTTTTTTTTTATAAATTAGTTACTATATTCATTTATTTGTGGTTATGTTGCCTCATTTTTCTTAAATTCTTTTTTATTCTTTCATCCCTCCTTTCTCTTACATCTGTTATCTCCCTTTTTAGGATATTCTTGGAATTTTGCATGACAATACATCCACAAGTATATTCGATAGTATGGTGATTCCTACCTTTATAAACTCTATACATCCTACTTAGTTTATCTTTTTGAAATGGGATTCAATACTAGTAGTCAAGCCCAAGTCATGATCTCATTATTTATAGTTTGTTCAAGTACTAACATAACTCAGGGAAAATAAGACAAAAATACTCTAAATTTTGTGTGATGCATGGGTCAATATGGATAGTGTATTCTAAGGTTGAGATGCTTCATTAATATATCAGTAGTGGAGCTAACAACATCACAATTTTGCTTCAGGACATATACATAATTAGAGATCCTCTAAAAATTCCTTTTGTCTTATAAAACGTGTAATAAGTGCACTATGATGTAATATTTTTTAATGAGAATTCCTTTTTTTTAAATGTGGATCTAGTAGACTTGTCTAACTTACTTAGTGAATTTATTATAAATAATAAAAGCAAGCCATCTCCTTATAAAAAGCCAAAATGGTCTTGACTTGAAGGTGGCTGTCTTTGTTTATGGTTTTAATGCAAGGCTTGCACTTATACAATAATCGCATTACTTCATCATGTGTTTCTATAGGTATGTTGTTTGATGCTAGATTTATAATTGCACTATTACAAAAAGCATTATAGAGCCACATTTGAGATTCCTCTACACATATGTTCTGATATGTGGTCCACATTCAAGGTACCTGCAAAATCAAAACTTTATTACTTAAGGAATATGAGCAAACCAAAATGGAAAACTTGTATGAAGGATACAAAGTAAGCTTAGCTTAACACTAATTACATTACCTCATGTTACAATGTTAAATTTCTAGCTACTAATATATTACTTATATATTGAGCAAATCAAATGGAAGAGAAAAACAAGCCTTATCCATTTTTGGTTCTATGACAAGATAATAAGGTTTTTTCACAATAGTCAGAATCTCCTACTTTTAAAGAATATGAGCAAATAAAATAGAAAACTTGTATGAAGGATGCAAAGTAAGCTTGACCTAACACTAATTATAGTACCTCAATATAAGCAATTTTTAGTTTTTCATCTATTAATCTATTACTTGTAGATCAAGGAGCAAATCAAATGGAAGAGAAAAACATAACTTATTCATTTTTGGTTATGTGACAAGCAAAGAAAGTTTTCTCATAATAGTATAAATCTCTTACTTTCAAGGAATATAAGCAAACCAAAATGGAAATCTCCTTTGTTGAAAGCAAAGTTTATAGCTAAAATAGGTAGAGATGAAACTTTGATCAAATTTAATCAAGTGATATTCTCCACGTGGCAATTTGGAATTAAATACTAATGGTAGGATATTCACTTATACATAATGATTTCATTTAGCCTATCTTTAAGCATAAGGTAATCCTTCTTTCTCTCTTGCATCCATTCTCAACCTTGCTTTAAATGTTTTATGTATTTAGTAAGAAAGAGGGGAATGATAAGAATTAAGGTTACGAGAAATGGTGGAGGTTAATTACAAATAGGCCAAACTAGGAAAGTGAAAACATAGTTGGAAAGGAATCTTATGGTGTTTTTGCATAAGTTTGCTAGGTGGTAGCTCCATAATATTGAGGTAGTTCCTAATAGAAGATTGATGTTTTGTTATTGGATAGTACATAATGAAAGGTAGAGCCTATTTTATGAAGTTGCATGTATGTGCGTTATAAATGATGATACTTGACTTATGATGTTATTATATAGAAGATGTCAAACCACCAAGCCCCTTATGAAATAAAGTCAAGATCACTTGTTTCAGGGATAGAGAAATAAAAACTTCCACTTCATTAGTTTTTGTAATGAATTCAAACATTAGTTTCTCCTTTTTTGTTCAAATCTAATAGTAGTAGTTGCTGACGCTTAGAATGTACTGAGAAGGCCAACAATGTTTTGATTTATTACAGTTTGTCTTGATGCTTTTATGGTATGTAATTTGTGATTTTGAAATTTGAGAGTTTGCAATCCTCTATAATGATTAGTGAGTAGGTTGAGATGAATTTTTGATTTGACAATTTTGCATCTAAAGATGTTTACTTTTGAATTTGTTGTTTGCTATTTATAGACCGAAATTGGACATAGATATTAAACATGAAACTTTATATACACTTGATTTGCTGAATTACTTGGACTCTCCATTAGTTATGGTTATAGAATGTCCATACTTCCCTTCCCTTTTCAATGTATTTCATTATATTATAGTAAATGCAACACACACCATTCTATTAAGAATCAACACTCACATGAAGGTATTCAGGTTTGTCATATTGGTAGTTGAAACAAGTCGTATTGCTATTTAGTTAGTAAAGGAACATAAAAGATTGGAAAAAGCTAGCTTATATGGTATATAATTTCCACCTTATGAGTTGTGATAAAAGTTGTTATATCTAGAGAAGGGTTGGACTCTGCATAGGTTTACTTATTTCATCATTAAATGTCATTATAGTTGCTGAATGGTATATTGTAGCTCAAGTTTGATGACTTTTGCCTCCTATAAAAGAACTAAAATGCTTATCTGGATATACAATTTATTAACCACTAATGACATTTCTAACTTGTAATAAAAATTTTCTACTGATTATTACTTTACTACTCTACTATAGTTAACTTCGTGTATTACTTATTTAGGGAAAAACTTAACTCAAGAAGTTAATGATTCTAAACTATGGTCGAAGATCTTAAGTTTGTGGATGAAATTCTAATTATGAATTTTAAATATGCAATTCATTAGTTTAGAGGTCCTGGTGGTTTTCTCATTATCACCATTCTTTTGATATATTTTGCTTGATTGCTAGTCACACAATTTTTTTTCTCTTGCATTGGAAAAACGAGATGGTTTTTCTTCTTGGCGAGTAAGTTGAAATAGATCTAGGTGAGGTTGAGTGCTCGCTTTCTTCCATCGATCGAAGCTCTTTGGATTGATCACTTATCAAGGACAGCCCGGAATTCCCTTTAAAATTCGATTGTGTGAATTAGGGTAATCGATCCTCAAATCGTCCTTTTCCTTTTAGCACTCAAATCCTTTGAGTTCTGGAGAGAGTGTTGCCAATCCCTGGAATATCTTTTCCTCTACTACAAAAGTCTTCAATTATGTACTCAACCAGGGATTCCAATATTCATTACTGTTGTTTGTTCTATCCTACAAATATGGTGGTTTTACTAATATGAGACAGTCCTTCATCCAAGTTATGCCTCTAAAAAGGAATACCCATATTAGGGATTCATTTTCTGACTCCTCTCCAAAGGGCATACAACTTCCACCCATATAAGGTGAGCCTTAATAGTTATTGACCCCAGGAATTAGTTCTCACCATCTTTGATGAATTTTATCTTTAGTCTTGCCATAGAGATGGATTCATCCAACTACTCCACCCTGCTCAGCTCACTTGTTTGTTATGTAAGTGATATCCTACTTCAGGTTATTAATGATTAATAACAATAGTTAATTGTTCATGAGATTGCTAGATTAGGATTTACTCTGTTTGATATATCGAGTAGTTGCTTCCTAATCCAAAATATTAGGGAGGATAGATTCTCATCCTTGGTGCGACTTTTACTCTGAAATCTCCTTAGGTTTTGCTCTCTCCATAGTTCTTTGACATTCAAAGCTAAAGAAATGATAAGAACCACCTTATTGGACGAGGGTGAACCTTTCAGTTTTAGTATCCATTCAAGAACATCCATAATCTTACTACCTATACTAGATTATAGGCAGAGTCGTATATTCTGCTCCAAATGTCTTAGAAAGATCATGAAGGAAAGAAAGGTGGTCTCTATGCTCCACCTTACGACCATACAGAATGCAATCATTATTAGTTGTTATGTAAGGCATTCTATTCAATATGCTCAATTTATCCAATGTAGCCAACCATAGTATGAAAGAATAGTTAGCAATGAGAGCTTCATGTTACACATTTGAGGACCACTCAACCTTAGAGGTGTAAGGGAACATCCAATTCTTAATTCTTGATGAATTAAAGATACCTGGGGGTTGGTTGAGACATTGATAAGAATCCTTGCTTCCCCAATTAGGAATGTAATTAGGAAGGAGATACGGTAATTTTGGAGGGAAAATACGCTATTGTCGCCCTGTTAGAAAAGAGTTGACCTTGGAATGGATAGGGATAAAGTTCCAATTAGCCATAGCTTGAGGAATTTTAATCAAGGGGGCCTCTACCTGTCCAATTATCAAACTAAAAGGAAGCCTTTTTCCCATACCAATCTTACAGAACACAGTTGGTTTCAGTATGGCCCTTAGCTTACGCAATTGAGTCAAGAAGTAAGAAAAGGAGGTTTTAATTGGAATGTCTAAGATATTGTCCCCCTTAAGGATATAGGTAATAAGCCATTTAATCCACATTGATTCCTTCTCCAACAAAATATTACACAAAATTTTGACTAACATAACTTTTTTAGGAATACCAATAGAGATTAGCCCCAGACCTCCTTCTTCCTTTCTTGTGCAAACTTAAGTCCACTTCACTTTAGGATGGTATCTCTCAGAATTGAGACTCCCTAAGGAATGTTCTAAACAACTTCTCCAATATCTTAATGTCTTTTGCATGAAATAAGCTAGAGGATTAGTAAATGTGTAAGGAATTTAGCACATGTTTTATAAGTTACAAGCAAGCCCCAAAGGATAAAGTCTTATTCACCTACATATTCAATCTTCCTTGTATCTTCTCAACCAGAGGATAGCATTATGAAAGTTGGATCCTTCTAGTTGTTATTAGGAGACCCAAATAGAATAATGGAGCAACCTTCCTAGCCAAATCTGTGATTTGGGAAATTCTCCCCTCCAACTGATTTGCACTAGAGGATAAGATGAAATGAAGTTTTTAAAAATTTATCTCCAACCTTAAGAGCTTTTTAAAATTTAGAAGAGTAGAAAATGTTAATTCGACTGATTTACAGTGAGCTATAGAAAAGAGTAAAATATCATCTGCAAAGCATAAGTTAATAAACTCGACCCTTTTACATTTACTATGGAGCTTAAAGTGTTTGTTCTTCCCCACATTATGAAGAAGCATCTGCGTGAGAAACTCTATGTAAAGATTGAAAAGATAAAGGGATAGAGGGTCCCTTTAACTGAGTCCTCTAACACTCTTAAATATACTAGTAGGTTCACCATTAATCAATATTAATAGGGAGGGGAAAGTTATACAAGCCTTAATCCATTTAATAAAAGCCATAGGGAATCCCAAAGTCTTTAAGATATGGAGTATGAAACCCCATTCAATATAATCAAAAGCCTTTTGAAAATCAACTTTGACGACACAATTAGGGGAGGATTTTTTCCTCTAATATCCTTTCATAAGCTCTTGAACAACTGAAACATTATACCCAATCATTCTACCTTGCATAAAAGTAGTTTGATTATCAGAGAAAAGAGTGTTTAACACTAGCTTCAATCTATTAGCTAGAATTTTAGAAATCACCTTGTAGAGGAAATTTGAGCATGCAATAGACCTAAAGTCCTTGAAAGATGTGGGATTGGAGCTCTTAGTAATTAAGCATATGTGAGTCTTGTTTAACTCTTTAAGAAGGATAGCTGAAGAGAAGAATTTCTTAATAGCTTTTTTCGGCATAGGAATAGTATCCCTCAAATTTTTCAAAAAGAAGAAATCATTTAAACCATCCAAGCCTGAGGATTTATTAGGATTCATCTGATGAACAATTTCTTCGATTTCTGTATCCCCAATGGCTTAATGAGTAAGTCAACTTGCTCCTACATAATTCTTTACTTCATAAATGATAGTAATAAGGGAGATTGTAATGAGTTTGAGTGGTCATAGAATCTCCTAAAATGTGTTTCAGTTGTAGTAAGAAGATCCTTCTACTTAGAAATTGTAGAGCGATTAGGTAAGGTTAGTAAATAGATTTTATTAGCTTTCCTTGTAGGCACAACAGAGTTGACGAAGAATTTAGAATAGCTTTCTTGTAGCGCCCCCTTACCGCAGGGTACACACCGGGATGCTCGCAGGTCATTCCAGTACATATCCTACGATAAGGGTGAGCTACGAACAATCACTATAATCACTTCACATGGCATCATAATAAAACATCAAT
>JANSVA010000009.1:574735-587681 GCA_025504915.1 Erythroxylum reticulatum | reverse complement strand
ATTCCTTTTAATTTCTAGTAACTTACTAAAACTCTAATTCAACTAAATCCTTTCAATTAATTTCTATTAACTAAGTATTAAAAATCCCAAATTATTCTAACTAACAGGAAATTAGCAACCTAATCCTCAAAATAAATAAAACCTGCTTAATGCGAACCGGGGTCCAACATTTTCAGTCTTCCATATTGGGTTCCCCAACACCCTATAAAGAATCTCATCTTTTTGATTACATTTTATTTGCATTTCTTTAGCTCATCTTTCCTTCTTCTCATTTGTTCCAGATCTTCTTTTTAAGTACATCTATAAGCTAATTCTCCACTCTCTTATTCTCAACGTGTTTCCTTTCAACATTCCCCAACCTAGGAGTGGTTTTTTCCTTATTCTCTCTAGACCTTTTTCCTCCTTTATTACTCTTTTTAATTTTAACGACTACTTTTCAAACCTTTTCACTGTCCCCTTCAAACCTTTCCATAACCAAATCATGGACACCAATAGCTGGAATATATTCCTAATCCCTTGTATGTAATGTCCTTTCCACGCTCTATTCATCCCTAACCCACAAACAAATAATAACTAATTCTAGGACACTTCCGAGCCCTATACTAGGAGCCCCTTCTTTGACTTTCATCTCCAACATGAGTTGGAAAGATCAAGGTAAATAATCGAAGTCAATGAGCATAATTCTTTTAAGAGTAGAATTTGTTTTACAAGAGTTTGCATAAGTGTGGAGGTAGGGAAAGTGTTACTTGAAAGCATTACAATTATGAGATTAACTTATGGTGATAATCTCTTTGAGTATGTTGTTAAAGTAGTGCACCGAAGAAAACCCTCCTTGAAATATCAAGGTAAATAATGGAAGTCAATGAGAAGGAAATTTGTTAACAGTTGTTTTGAAGAACACATGGCCATGGATAAGAGCAATGTTAAAATAGGTTGTTCCTTACACAAAAATTTTGGTTCTATAGATAATGTTGTTTATAAAGTAAGGGAATAAAGTGTCCCCACAACCTAACTAGTTGAAATGAATAAGATGAGGGAATTACACAATGATGAGAAAGAGATAACATGTATGACATAAATGGTTATTCTGACCTTATATCACCTAAGTATAAAGAGCAATGTAGGTCTCAAAAGGGTGATTATGTGGTGGAGAATTTAAATGATGCAATTGTACCTTCTCATTCCAGCTCAGAGAATCATCAAGGAGAGGAATTCCAAATTAACAAAAGGAGGAAGTTAGGTAGAAAGAATAATTCCAAATAATAAGCTCAAGAGTCCTCTCTTATGACTATTATCTTTTGAATGTTATCTTTTGGAATGTAAGAGGGATAAATAATTCTTATAAGCAGCAAATTCTCAAAGATTTTCTCGTTATTAATAATCCTAATCTAATAGGTATTTTGGAGACTAAATTAAGCCTAGAGAAATTCACCAGTTAGAGGTTTTTAGACAACAATTGTCAAATAGTTTTGAATTATCAACACCACCCTTTTAGTAGGATAATTGTGATTTTTATGCTAGGTAAATTAAGGCGTAATTTATATGTTCCTCAAACCAATTTATACATATTGATGTATTATTATTAAAGGAAGGCTTTAAGGTCATGGTTACTTTTGTTTAGGGATCCAAATTTTTCTTTCAAAGATGTATTTTATAGAGGAAGAGACAAGATATATCTGCTCAAACTAAGGATCTTTGGTTGCTAATGGGAGATTTCAATGGTATCCTCTTCATTGCTAAAGCAAATAGGAATGTGTTATTAAGGAACTTCACATTGGATTTTAGGAGTATGCAAACAAGATTGGAGATGTGGATTTAAAATTTAAAGGCCTCATATTCACCTAAAGCAATAAGTAAGCTCAATATGCCATATTTGTGAGAAGCTTAATAGAGTCTTGGTCAATAGTAAGTGATTAGAAAAATTTTCATTTAGAGAAGTCCTAGTGCTCTAACCATCATTCTCGGACCATTCTCTTGCTAAAGTATGAAATTTATATGTGAGTGAGAAAAGACAATTCTCCTTTAGATTCAATAATTTCCTAAAGGAATAGGATATATTCGAAAAGGTAGTAATTAAAGGTCTTACCTATGATATCAATGATTGTAAACTCTACATCTGTGTTAAGGACCTATGATAACAATGGTTATAAACTCTACATCTGTGTTAAGAAGCTTGGAAGGATCAAAGAAGAATTACAGGAGCCAAATAATCAGAAATGGTAATTAGTATGGTGAATCATATTACTGACATATAGGAGAATCTTAGCAAAATTTAGGAGGACCTGCAACATCTTATAAGTGAGCCAACTCTCACTTAAAATAAAAGCATCTTTTATTAATTACATTAAGCATATATCATAATTCATTGATCCAAAAAATATCTAGGGTTCTCTGGTTCAAAGAAACGGACAAAAGCTTTAGGTTCTTATACAATTCAGTCGTAGTAAGAAAGAACAACAGTATGATAGATTCCATCCTCAATCTAAACGAATCTATAATGAGTAATCAAAATGATATAGAAAAGGCAACTTCCTCCTCTAAATACATCATGGGCAAATCAACTAAGACCTCCTCCTTAATATCTATCTTACAATTCTTCAAATGGAGTTTTCTATTTGAAGGATTTGCCTTTTATAGGCCTATACTGGTTGAGGTAGTATAGGAGTTCTTCAAAAGGGTAAAATTCTTAAGAAATTAATAGAAAATCATTTATTTAATCCCTAAAACTCCTATTCATCCATGTTTCAATGACTTCATACACAACTCATGTTGTTATTTTGTTTTACAAAATTATCTCCAAAGTTATTGGTTATGGGTTGAAATAGGTACTTATGCCTCTTATCAGTAAAACTCAAGGTTCCTTCATAGATGGAAGATTAATCAAGGACAACATTATAATCACATAAGAACTACTTAATGGATATTAAAAAAAGAAAAGTCCTAAAAATTATGCTATCAAGACAGACTTCCACAAGCTGGAAATTCATATTTCACCACAACCTCCTTCAATGTTTTAATAAATAGTGAACCCTCTTATATGTTCTCTAGAGAAAGAGGAGAGAAGCAGGATGATTACCTCTCCCCTATCTCTTCATTATTTATATGGAGGCTTTATTTAAATTGATCAAGATCAACATTTCCTTCAATCCAAGCTTCAGTACCATATAAAATGTAAGAAAATAGGTTTGGTTTCTCTATTATTTGTAGGTGATCTTATATTATTCTCTTGAGGTCATATATCTTATGTGAGCACTTTAATGGATTCCCTCAAACTCTTTAAGGAGTTATCAGGCTTATACCTTAAAAAATCCAAAAATTACCTATTTATAGAAGAAAGTGCCCAACCCATTATAGATAGGCTCAGGAACTGACAGGTCTTTAAGTCAAAGTCACCCCTTCACTTAGTTGAGTCTTCCCATATATACTAACAGACTAAAATACCATGATTGTCTTCTTATTATAGAGAAGTTACAAAAAAGGATCATAAGTTAGTGCAACTTAAGGCTAATGACTACTGTTAGGGTGTAATTGATCAAATTTATCCTAAACTCCCTACAAGTGTACTGATCATCCCATCTATTTCTCTTCAAAAGTGATAAGTGTAAATTGCATCATGTTTTAGGGTTAGTTTGATATATGCTTAGTCATTAATTCAATCATTTAGTATGTATTTAGGTTAGAATTATGTTAGTTTATTAATTATTTATGTTTTAAGTGTTTTACAAGTCAATGCAAGCTTTTAAGCTTAAGTATTACGTTTTTTAGGTACCTTGATATGTTTGTTAGTGTTTTAGGGTCAGTATCAAAAAATAGAGGAGTTTTGGAAGACATACAAGCCGAAACAACATCCCACGCCACGATCATGAGGCAAACGCGCAGACACTTACAAACTTCATGTTTTGAGAGACTTTTGGACCTTTTGAACCCTAAAAAGTTACCCAAAATATAAAAGAATGTTTAAAGAATAACGAGTGAAGAAAAAGAGGAGCTTTACATTCAACCACTCTTGGAAACACTAAAGAGAGAGAAAAAGAAGAGAGATAGAGAAGAAGAAGAGGAAGAAGGAGGAAGAAGATGTCGATCCTGATGTCACTGCTCCCCAGATCAGATGGTATCCCGATGCCACAGCCTTTTTGATTTTTCCAACCTAAGTTCCATTTTCTCTTTATTTCCTTATTCATTTAAATGTACAAAGTTAAGATGGATTGTATGGAAATGGATTTCGGGTTGTTGATAATATTCTGAACTCTCATTTGAGATTTACTTTAAGTTAATGTTGATTTAGTTATTTTGTGTTTATTGATTTGAGTGTTGTGATCGATTAATGGATTTGCATGTTTTGGTAACAAACCGAGAGGGTGAGCTAGACAAAATGATTAGATAGGATTAATGAGATTTAGACAATCTAATTGACCACTTAATCAATCTAGTTTTATAGAGAGAGATCCCGGGAGAGACCCGATTGTTTATAAGAGAGCTTTAAAACTAATTAGAATTATAGGTAATTTGTAAATTAAGAGATTGCAAATTTCCTATTTCGATTAAGATTTACAATTTAGGGTTTAATGATTATAATTCGAGAGCTGTCTAGAACTGATACCCCGTAAACACATAAATGGCTAGATTAACATTAATAATGGGTAAAATCTCCTCTCTCATAACTTGATTAACTCTTTTGACAGATTTTTATTGAGACCTGTGTGACTGCTCAATTTAGTTCTTTTTTGTTAAAATTTTCGCTTTACAATTCTTGAACCAATTTCTCATATTTACTTTTCGTGTTCACTTGTGTAGTTTTTATTTCTTTTTATTCTTTTCTTTGCGTCTTAGATGACTTAGGATTAGGTTAGTACCCTTCTTATGGGATCGACACCTCTTATACTACAATCGCGACCTGTATGCTTACGATACTTGAGGGCTTATAAATTTTAAAGCTTGAATGACATTATCAAATTTTTGGCGTCATTTTTGGGGAGGTGTAGATTTGTTTAATTCTTGTACTTTAAGGATTTTTCACCATGTTTTGTGAAAAAAAAAGAAGCTGGGCATAAAGTAGATGACACATTAACTTGGATATCACTAGATAACAATGGGAATCTCAAGAGTTGAACGCTAAAAAGAGATGGAAAGAACAATGGTAAAGGAAATAAATTATGGAGAGTGACAAACCCTTATGGACATCATGAGGTGACAACTCAATGCCTACCGTCAAGGGATTATGTGACCATCGGTACAAGCGAATACGTTTGAGATCAAACCATCACTACTAAAAATGTTGCGAAGCAACGTGCAAATTCTTTGGGTGAGTCAATGAGGATCTCAATGCTCATTTAGCTAATTTCTTAGAAATTTACAACATCTTCTGATATATTGGGATATCATAGGATGTTGGGATGAGGCTCTTTCCTTTTATACTTAGGGATCGATCCAAGGCCTGGTTGAATTATCTTCACCCATCCAACATCACAATTTGGGAGCAGTTGGTGCGAGTTTTTCTAGATAAGTATTTCACTCTAAACAAACTAATAAGAATAATAAATGAAATTATCAATTTCCAGCAAAATGATGGGGAGTCTTTATATGAAGCATGGGAGCAGTATAAGGAGTTATAAAGGAGTTGTCCTCATTATAACCTACCCAATGAATTCCTATTGCAAACCTTCTACACTGGAGTTAATCCACCCACAAGGAGCACCATAGACGCAGCTACTGGAGGATCATTCATGTGGAAAGCAGTTGAAACAACACGTGATCTATTAAAAGACATGAGATATACTAGTTGATTTTGGACATTAAAATGAAGTAGACAACAGTCAACCTTTTGGGACCTAGGAGGAACAATTGCTACAAATTCAATGACAACATTGCAGGTTGAGATCAACAACCTAACCAAGCAATTGAATAGCCTACAAGCCACCTTTTCCTCTCTAGTCACAGCAATTCAACACGATTATAAGTCATGTGGATAAGAGAGCTATATCGTAGCTGATTTTTTCTCAGAGAGATAGCAATCCTTATTCCAGCACATATTTGTCAAGGTGGCATAACCATCCAAATTTTCATTAGTCTAACAATACTGAGATTCAGTTTAGAAATTAAAGGTCACATGGATTTCAACAGGATAAATACAATGACTATGATTCCAAACTGGACAAGATCAAAGATAAGCTCATAAGTATGGATGAGGCCCAGAAAAGGTTAGAAGGCCAAATTGACTAAGTAGCAAGGACTCATACCTCTTCTATTCTTAGCCTGGAGGTTCAAATGGAACAACTTGTCAATGTGTTACCCATAAAAAGTGTAGGAATTCTTTTGAGCAACACAGAAGTATATCTAAGAGAGCAAGTTAAGGCTATCATACTTAAAAGTGGGAAAAAGTTAGGAGAACCAATAGATAGACCAGCTAAAACCCACTCTGTAAAAGACCAAGAGAAGTAGAAAAAGGATGAAGAAAAGCATAAGGACCCTTCGTATGTTCCTCTTTCTCCTTACCCATCAAGAATACCATTTATAAGAGTTAATGATGTCGAATCTTTAAAGGAGCATAGAAGAAGAACAAATGAACACTTACATTGAGTTTGAAGAAGCTATGGAAGTCTCAATTCGTGAAGCACAAAAGGAAGAAGAAAAGGGAGTGACTAAGGAAGATCAAGAGAAGGTCACCTTTTTACCAAAAAACTGCTAGACTTATAGAAGATTTAAGGAGTTTCGTTATTTCCTATTTTATTGATGGTTTGTTAGTGAAAAGGACATTACTGAAATTAATTGGTTTTTTCAACTTTATCATTATTTTTCTTCTAATTAGTTTGCAATTTGTATCTTACTAATTGGCTATAAAATTGATGTTAAACAAAAAGGGTGGAAGCAAGTTGCTCATAATAATCTCGGCTAAGTTTCCAATGATACAAGGTCAAGCTAATGACTATAAATTAGCATGTTTAGGGTAGATTTAAATTGTTATACAATTAAAGTTGTTTCATTTCCATAAATAAATAAATATCAATGATTCAGAATGCATTGCCCTACTAATTCTCCTACTCTCTTTCAATCAATTATAAGATAGGAAAGCCAGCTCAGCATCAAATGCATTTGGTCTCCATCTCCGACACATTACTGGTTTTGTGTTCTAACCTTTTTCTTTTCATTTTTGTTAGTATTTTGTTCTTTTACCTTCCACATATTGTTTCATTCCCCCTTTTGTGCTTGCATGTATCCTTCTCACATTGAGAACAATGTGGTGTTCAAGTGTGAAGAGAGTTGTTTGTTTTTACCTTAAGTTTGAATTTTGCATATTGTATGAAAAGAAGAGAGAGAGAAGAAGAAGCAGATGAAGAAGAAGTGGATCCCAACGCTGCTACTCCCTGAGACTTAACTATTCAGATTTCTTGTCTTGGTAGCATAAAAAATAACTCTCGACTAGTGACAAGGGGATAATAGTCATCGCCTTTGGTGCTACTGTCATCCTCCTGTGGAAAGAGAGGAACCGCAGGCGCTTCTGTAAGGAAGAGAAAACAAGGAGAGCCACGATGATGTAACTTATAACTTGGACATAAGGATACCTCAAGCTCCATAAAGACTCCATAAAACCTCAACTCTTGTATGCATCTTTTATGGAACCTTTAATTGAGATCCACCATGTTTGGCGTGAGGCGTCTCTATGAAGACAATGAATGCACACTCCCATCCATGAATCCAATAGCGAGGAGGTTAGTTATTGTGATGCATGGAAGAGCTAAAAGTAGACATGGAGGCATTTAGTCTATAGCTCTTAAATACAAGTGTCGATTTATGTGCAACTAGTTTGCTTGTACATAGAATGGCCTAAGGCAATAGAAGAGAAGGAATTATGTCCTTGGAATGGCAATGTGTAAATGACTAACCTTTCTTCTCTAGGACACAACACAAAAGTAACTTGTTCTTGGTGCTTTTTTATATTGAAAATCTTTCTATTTAACTTAAAACTCACGTCTCTTTATTAGCAAAAAGAATGGATTACAAGGAGCACTTGTGTTAAATACACAATAAGCTTGTCTTACATGCCATTGATCTAACCATTTAAATGATGCGCATCCAGGGACAGTGAAGTAAAGCTCAAATTGACCCTTGAAATTTGATGTCAGGTGCATGTTGAATTTCACATTTTGTTTTTCCAAATTAACCTTAAACTTGTTTAAATTTTCTCACCGCCATATTGAGTGCAGTGAAATAAAATAACGAGATTATTCATAAAGAAAAAGAGAATTACATTACATTTCACAAGCTGAAACGCGAAAGGAAGAAGCGTACAGGGGCAATATCGTAATTAAGTACGGAATGGGAGAAATATGACCGTTGGAAATTGAGAATAAAGTAACGATTCGATCACTTGGGTGGAAACAGAGAATCCCATACCTGCAGCAACCTAGACAAAGAAAGTCAATAACATTATCTTTACAGCTCCTTTACATGCCAAATGCAAAGCAACGGCGCACCACCAACCCCGAGAGAAGACGAAACCCAAAGCGAAATGGCTAATCCAAGTGCCGTGGAGGAAAGCAAGGTGGTGCTGGTCCAAGCCAAAGAAGCACACCCCTACGCGTTTCACGTCTCTGGGCCTCGTAATGTTGCTTTGCCTAACTGGAGAGACATCATCAACTCTAGCTGGTTAGCGTTTAGATTGCATCCCTTCTTCTTCTTCTTCTTCTTCTTTTTTTTTGTGTTTGTTTTACTATTCGTTGTCTTTACAGTAAAAGATTCCGTAGAGAAGTTGTGGGTGTCTCCTTAGATCTTATTAGGTTGTTCTTGCTGTCGTTTTTTTCTGTGTTAAATTTGTATGTCTCCATATAAGGGAATATGGAGTTTCAGCTGATTGGATTTATTTTCTTCTTTAAATCCCTTTGGTATAAATAGATTCAATAGAATCCTTTTATTTTACATATCCAGTGGTGATTTCACTTAATGGCTTTACCCTATTCTTCTTATGGAAGGTTGATTTTTGAGTATCTCACGTTTGCAAACTAGTAACTAAAGAGTTTAAGCCGGTTTCGCTTAAACTCTTCAGTTTAGTAAGAATTTGGAAACCAGAGATGTTTATGGTTATGAAAAGTCGACTTTAAGATGATCTTTGTGATTCATTTTAGATTTGTTTCGGAGATAGCTTCATTAGCATATATCTTTGATTGCTCGGATATAAAAGGGGAATTTTATTTTAGAATCTAAGACTTCTGTTGTAGTTGGAAACTTGGAATCTTCTAATTGACTAATTAAAAGATATTAACATGCAGGTTAAAATAGTAAAATTTCAGTATAGATTTCAGAATATTATGTAACATAACAAGGTACAGTTGCCAGGGCAGAGAGAATGTTGGATATATTTCTAATTTCTAAATGTGAAAAGAATAAGATATTATGAGCAAGAAAGTAGAAAAAGGATAATCAGTAAATGCATGAACATATTCGGGCTGCTTCTTATTAATGATTTATGTTTACAGGAAAGATGAGAATTACAAGAGAACAGTGATTGCCTGCTTCATTCAAGCAGTTTACTTGCTTGAACTTGACAGACAGGAGAACAGAAGTGAAGAAAATGCCCTTGCTCCAAAATGGTGGATACCATACAAGTATAAGTTGGTCCAAACCTTGATTGACGAACGAGATGGATCAATATTTGGTGCCGTATTAGAATGGGATCAATCTGCAGCATTTGCTGATCTTATACTAATCAGACCAAGTGGAGCACCAAAGGCAATTTTAGCACTTCGGGGGACATTACTCAAAAGCCCAACAATATATAGGGATATTCTGGACGACCTCCGTTTTCTGGCTTGGGAGAGTTTGAAAGGTTCTGTGAGATTCAAAACAGCATCAGAAGCCTTGAAATCAATTGCTGGAAACTATGGAAGTGCCAATGTTTGTGTTGCAGGTCATTCTTTAGGAGCTGGTTTTGCCCTCCAAGTGGGGAAAGCATTGGCGAAGGAGGGAATTTACGTCGAGGCTCACTTATTTAACCCTCCTTCAGTTTCTCTTGCTGCAGGCATAAGAAATGTTGGAGAAAAAGCTGGGGTTGCTTGGAATAAAATTAGAGCAATGCTTCCTTCAAATGTTGAAAACCAGGCCATTAGTGCTAATACTGGTGCTATGACTGCTGCTTCCGGATTCAAGAACTGGATACCCTTTTTTGGGAACAATGGTACTATGGAGCTAAAGAAATGGGTACCTCATCTATATGTGAATAATAGTGATTATATTTGTTGTTCCTATGCTGGACCTGATGGACTGGAAGATAAGAATGGCAACAAGGAGAATTTGGGGGGACGTACAAATGGGCAAGTTGCAGCAAAGTTGTTTGTAGTGTCAAAGGGAAAGCAAAAGTTTCTGGAGGCCCATGCATTAGAGCAATGGTGGTCAGATGATGTTCAACTACAGCTGGCTCTCTGTGATAGCAAGTTGATCAGTAGGCAGCTGAAATCCTTGTATACCGTCCCATCTCCAACCCAAACCCAGGGAAGACCATCGTAACACAGAAGTGTTTCTCATATTTTGCTGATGACGAAACCTTTCAACCATGAAAGTAAGTAAATAACTTCATATCAGAGTTTGATTTTAACTCTCACAGAAAACAAGAAAGGTTTTGGTTTTCTGTTTGGACTTGCTTTTTGTCTACTTGTATAGAACATGATAAAGGAAGGATTGTGGTTGGTGAAGATGCATCTGAATTTTCACTAGCAGTTGAGTTTTTGTTTTGAGATAACTACAGAAGCATATGAATTCAACTCAAAGCCAAAACATAAATCAATATTATATTTATGCACAAATTCATATATAAATCTCCTGTTTGCAACCTTTTTCTATATTTTCAGTTTTTTGTTTTCATTTTTCTACAGTATAGCTGATAATTACAAGAAATATTTTATGACTTAATACGAAATTAGCTATTATGATTAGCAACGAAAACTTATTCTATGGGTTAACCTTAACTTCTAAAATTATGCAAAACAAATTATATAAAAGTGATGGAAAGACAGAAGACCACAGGACTTTCTTCTACACTAATGAGTAAAAAAAAGTGAGCAAAGGAGAAGATGGTTGAATATGTGCTTCTTCAAAGTGATAAATGTGTTGAAAGCACAGTTTTTATCTGCAAAGTAAAAGCAACTTAAACAAGTTTAGAACAAGTTTAAGCCTTAGTTCATGTTAGTTTTCTTTTATGATAAGAGCTGAAGGAGTAGAATGTAGAGGCCTTGGTATCCCTAACCTTGTTCTCAGTAGGAAAACATAGTTGCAGCTCATTGACCTGTCTGTAATGTGCTTAAGAGTCAACATTCTTTAATGTGGATTCTAATATCGTGAATCTGGGTAGGGCCTGTACATCTGAAGTTGATGCACAATAATGAGACAAGAAATCAAATCTAGTCAAGTGATCTTATAATAATATAGACTCAATACTGATCATGATGCTAGTTAATGCTAGGAACATATCAAAGCACAAATACCAAATTAATAATTAGGAAGGATTAGAGTTTGGTCACTACTGGTTATATAGTTACGTAAAACAGAATCTTAGACTTTGAGATCCTCTTCATTTGAGGAATCATATTTCTTCTGCATTTCCAGGTCCAAAGGCTTGTTTACCTTACATAGAGGGGTTGTTTTAAGTTAAATTATATTCTTGTACTTGACAGGATAAACCTGAAAAAACACGGAAGATATATAAAATAGATATCAAAGCCCTTGGCAGCTTAAGTTCATCAATCATGTACCGTGGATTACAAGGAGCACTTATGCTAAATACACAATAAGCTCATCTTATATGCCATTGGTCTAACCATTTGAATGATGAGCATCCAGGGACAGTGAAGTAAATCGTTTTCGATATTCCTTCGTGAACCATATTAACCTTTCAAAAAGAATAATCTTACGTGATGAGGTTTATGGGTGTAGTTCGAAATACATTTCAATGGTATAATTAACCAATTTGGCTTAGCCATCCAACTGACTGAAGATGATGAACTGAGCTATAGGATAGCATGGTGCCACTCAATTGAAATAATTCTAATAAGAAAGAATTAGTGAAAATATCTCATAGTCTCGAGCAACCTATGTAAATTGAAAGTGTAATTAAAGAACAGTCGAATCACAATAACAGTAGAAGACGGGTGAGAAGCATGTTAGGAGCTGATCAGTTACCACCAAAAGACCCTTTTTACGATAAGTAGATAGAACAACAAAGGGTTGAGAAAAGTCCAAAAGAGTGAGAATGGAAGTACTAGTCATTGCGGCCTGAAATTTGTCAAATGATGCCAAAGAAGCTTTAGTCCAAATTAAAGAATTTTTCTTAAGCATGTTGGTTAATAGGGATTCGATAGAACCATATTCCTACATAAACATGCAATAATACCTATTGAGGTAAAAAAAAAAAAAAAACCTGCAATTTGTGATTGGTGTTAGCTTTTGTCCAATAAAGCATTGCTTCCATCTTACTGAAATTTGTTAGAAGTCAAACCCTTGTTTAACTCTTCTGGGTTCTTCTAGTAAAAAAAATGAATTGTATTTATTTAGGCATCTCACTTACTTAACTGTGTGTGCTAGATGTCAAAGTTTCTTAATAGAGTTATCTTGTTAGTGGAATTATAGTTGTCAAAGTTGGTAAACAAACCGACTCCCAAAACCGATAAAAGGACCTGTGTTTGTAATGTATGTATGAGAGAAAAAGAAGAAAAACATAGAGATTGAGCAGAAGCTCATATAGCAATAGCTATTGAAGAGTGTAACATTAATTTGTTATCAATATATTATTGTTTGAGTTATAATTGTGAATCTATTACATTTCCAACAAGTGGTATCAGAGCTAGGCTCATGACTACGTTTTAAGAATGTAAAACATGACCAATATGATTCAGCCTCAAATTTTGAGGCTGAATCATATTGGTCATGTTTTACATTCTTGAAACGTAGTCCTGAGCCTAGC